>JAUTBS010305014.1:0-10859 GCA_032361285.1 Aequorea victoria
TTATCTCAATTTTTAACTGTAATAATATCATTTTTAATTTTGGTTTTTACACTTTTTAAACTCGGTTTTACAATTTATAATTTCGGTTGTTAACCGTGATCATATCATTTTTTATTTTGGTTTTACAATTTATAATCTCGGTTTTTAACCGTGATAATATTATTTTTTATCTCGGTTTTTTTACTTTTTAATCTCGGTTTTTATACTCTTTAATCTCGGTTAAAAACCGAGATTAAAAATCTCGCCCTCAAAGATCATGCTTTTATAACTGAGATTAAATATAAAAGATCTCAGTTAAAAACCGAGATCTTTTAGCTTTATTGTAGTAGTGATGGTTGACATCTTATAAGTATAGCTGCGAACACAATCTCAGTGGTTTATCTTAATCACAGAAATTTCTTCAATAATTCAAGAAAGATTGTGTTCTGTACACCAGGAATATATTAAAGAGAACCAAATGTGAAATTAAAGTTCATATACTGACATGATTGGACTTAAATATTTTCACGGTTTGCTCGAGAGCTCATAAATGCTTAATTCTGAGAAATATTGAATGCTGGCGTGGTTTAATATTTTATTACTTTAAAATATTTATGGGCGAGATTTAATTTTATTGTTTCAATAGATCCTGTAGTTTGGGTAATATATATTATAATATGATCAGTGTTATATTTTTGAGAAATCTGTATCTGAAATAATTTTGAATTGTAATATTCTCTTGATAAATTCATAAGTTTTGTTACTACCAGTAAACCTGATCAGTGGATTATTAATTTAATCTGGTAGTATATTAAATAAGTTGAATTTAGTAATTAAAAATTATAGATATTAGTGAAATCAAATTGTCTGTAATTAAATTTTACTAAACGGGTATTAAAAACTTAACACAGAGATTGATATTAGTTTCTATATAACTTAGCAAATAAGAACTTTTATCGTAATGATCTGAGATAATTAAATTAGAGTGCAGTTGTAATTATTTAGTATAATTAATTACAATTAAAAGAATTAAAAATATATCATGGGATGCTAATATGAAATTTCGTAATTTTTTTGAAAGCCAATTTAATTATTATCATTGGGTCCCCAGTGTAGTCCATAATTACAGATATGATCTCTCTCCTCAATTGACCTAATCTATAAATATGTGGCTTAAGGCTCATATTTTTTGAGGGTTAGGATTTGAGAGATTAGAAAAAGAAATAGAGAGAGGCAGCGGCCTGATCGATGACCACCCACCGGCTTCTTGCTGATCGGACAATCAGATCATACACTTGAAGATCTGAGGAGTTGCAGATCTGATTCAAACCTATCAGAATCAGAAGGTAAATTCTTGAACTCTGGGTAATCAATCAATTAATCTGTATTAATGATCTAATCTAAGATTCGTAGGCAATGTTCCACAGAATCCAACACCATCTGCATCCAGGGAGCACAGAGAATTCCCTTCCAAGAGAGATGAACTTGGCATGAATCCCTCCTATGAGCAGATATAGATACTGGGATTATAACAGGGTGAGGTGGTATGGACACAATTCTGATTATGAAAGGGTGGATTCATGTGGTTCGACAGGGGATTAGTTGTTACATTGGGTTTAACCGTCATGTGGGGCAGAATCACCTTATTATCAATGAGATCGTGAATTGCATGCCGAAGCCTCACGCAGTTGCTGATCACATGACCACACCTCTGATGGGAGGCGCAGTATAGCGTCGGGTTAAATCTGATTGGAAGTAGGTCAAGAAGAGGTATTGGATCGAGTGACTTAATGTTCTCTCTCTCTACCAACCTGGGGAATAGTATGGAGAGCGACACACTTAGCTGAGTGAATACCCTCATCGGGAGTCTGGGTGCAAAAGATGGGCCGACCTGTCCTGGCTGAGGATTGAGAAGGTTAACTTCTATAGCCCTTGATATATTATTGTGGGGAGGTTATTGTTGACTTGGTTGGTAGAGTAGTTGTTCTGATATGGCCTGCTAGGTTTCTGACTCGGGCCAATTTCTATTCTCTCAATTTCCCCTATCTGGATGACATCCTCAATTTGGATCCCTGCATCAAACAACTGCTCGAAAGTCATGAGTGACTGAGTGACTAGGTATTTCCTGAACTGGGGCTGTAGGTTCTTTACTACCACCCGAACCTGCTCCTTTTCTGTCAGTGGGTTGGTTTTTTTCGCAGCCTTGCCCATCCATTGGGTCAAGAAGTCTACAAAATCTTCCCTAACATTCTACTTGGTGGTCTCTAGTTTCCCAGCTGTCACATTCAACTGGACATTGTAGTTATACTTCCCGATAAAATCAGTGGCAATGTCTTTCCAGTTTCTGGTCCTGGTGGCTTCTAAAGATAAAACCATCACTGAGCAGGCCCTGATAAGGACATAGGGAATAACTGCGCCTTCAGTTGGTCATCAATTCCCATAGGAGCTAGAGTACTAACGTATATCCGCAAATGGATCCGAGGATCCTCGGTGCCATCGAATGTTTCCATGTTTGGCATCTTAAATTTGTTTGGAAACTTGGCATTAGGAAAGAGGAAAAGATCTCCAATATCTACCATGTACTCGTCTACCCCCTTGTCCTTTCTCAGAACCTTTTCCAACCTGTCAATCTCATTGGAGAACAGGGCTTCTCGGGCTATGATGGATTCTACTATAGCTGCTGCAGGTATAACACTAGTGGGTCCAGCTCCTGGCAACTCTACATCATACTGATTCTCTGCCCAGATAGGGTCCTCATCTATTCCATCCTATGGAACTTACGGAACCTAGTTGACTTGGAGAGCTCGAATCTCTACTTGACACTAAGCCTAGGCCTGTGTTTGATTCTAGAGCATGAGAGTCATGCCCTCCAGAGCTCTCTGCATTGTTGACAGTGGTCTGATTAGGGCAACATTAATGTCTCTTTAGCCATTGTTATATTTGTCAGGTCGAGACTTAATCTTCAAAGTCGTCCGTTCAGCGATCTAGTCTAGACAGGTGTGACACGAGGGCTTAACAAAGCCATGATAACTCCTAAGAGGTAGAGAAGAAAGAAAAATGCATCATAGCATTATGCGATGTTATTGAGATCTGGTATGACCTCGCGGAGGGAATAAAGCTAGAGCACCAAAGGAGAAGGGTAGCAAAGACCCATGATATTCCATTCTCCCTAACGACAAAGAACGAGGGTGGGTGTCAAAGTCAAAGACCCAACTAATAAGCACGTAAGATCCCGGATGAAGAACAAAAGGATGCGAGTGATGAAACTCGGCTTAGATCGAAAAAGAGAAACATTGGGAATTAGCTCGGCGTTAAAGGAACTCAGGAATTCCTCAGAGAATCTTGAGCAAGAGGAACAAAGGGTACGGGTGATAAAACTTGGTTTCAACTAAAGAGAGAAACGTTAAGTCTTGACTCAACAAAAAAGGAACTCAAGATTTCTTTAGAACATCCCGGGTGAAAGAAGAAAAGAGTGCAGGTAAAACCCCACTTATCTATTGAGATTTCCAATGCCTCAACGGAAAAAAGGGGTGTGAGTGTAAACCCCGCTTATCTATTGAGATTTTCATCTCAATGGCAGGGAAGGGGTGCGGGTGTAAACCCCATTTATCTATTGAGATTTTTATCTCAATGGAAGAAAATGGGTGCGAGTAATGAACCTGACTTATTCGTTGAGATTTTCATCTCAATGAAAAAAGGGATGCGGGTGTAAACCCGACTTAAACTGAGAAAAGAAATGTTGAGATTTTATCGCCTCAATGTCCAAGAAAATGGTGCAGGGGAAACTCGGCTTAGAAGAAACATTGAGATTTCTATTGCTTCAACTTCTCGAAATTTCCTCAGCAAATCCCGAACAAAGAAGGGGGTGCGGGTAATGACCACTGCTTAAATAAAAAAGGAGAAATGTCGAGATTTTCATCACCTCGATGTCCAAGAAAAGGGTGCAGGGGAAACTCGGCTGAGAAGACACGTTGAGATTTTCATCGCCTCAACATCTTGGGATTTCCTCAGAAGATGCCGGAGAGAAAAGGGGTGTAGGTAAAACCCATTTTATCAGTTGAGATTTCCTTAATGGAAGAAAATGGTGCGGGTAATGAACCCGGCTTATCCGTTGAGATTCTCATCTCAATGGCAAAAAAGGGGTGCGAGTGTGAACCCAGCTTAAATTGAAAAAAAGACAACGTTGAGATTTTCATCGCCTCAACGTCCAAGAAACTCGGGAAAAACCTTGGAGGGTCTCGGGCAAGAAGAGAATATGGTGCGGGTGAAACTTGGCTTATCTGTCGAGATTTCCATCTCAATGGCAACAAAGGGGGTGCTGGTGTGAACCCGACTTAAACTGGAAAAAAGAGAACGTTGAGATCTTCATCGCCTCAACGTCAAAGGAACTTGGGACAATGGAAACAAAGAGGGTGCACGTGTGAACCCGAGTTAAATTGAAAATGACAACATTGAGATTTCCATCGCCTCAACGTCGAAGGAACTCGGGACAACTTTGAAGGGTCTTAGGCGAGTGAAAAAGAAGCACGGGTGATGAAACTCGGCATAACAAAACAAAAAGGTCGGGCCTCGACCCAACGATGAAGGAACTCGAGATTTCCTAGGAAGAGTCGGGTGAGAGAAAAAGAAACACGAGTGATGAAACCCGACACAAAATAAAGGAGAAAGGTTGGGCCTCAGCCCAATGATAACGAATCCTAGGGCGGCCTCAGGAGGTCCCGGGGGAGAGAAAAAGAGGCTCGAGTGATGAAACCTGGCTCAAAGTAAAAGAAAAAGGTCGAGCCTTGGCCCAATGATGACGAGTCCTAGGCTGACCTCGGAGGGTCCCAGGAGAGAGAAAAAGAGGCTTGGGTGATGAAACTCGGCTTAAAGAATAGGAAAATGGCCAGGCCTCAGCCCAATGACGACGAATCCCTGGGTGACCTCAGAAGGTCCCGAGAGAGAGAAAAAGAGGCTCAGGTGATGAAACCTGACTCAAAGAAAAAGAAAAAGGTCGGGCCTCTGCCCAACTACAATGAATCCTAGGGCGACCTCAGAGGGTCCCAGGAGAGAAAAAAAAAAGACTCGACTGATGAAACCCGGCTTAAATAGAGGAAAGATAAAATCTACACTAATCAATCATAAGAAAATAAGAAAATAAAATACATAATCTTGCAAGGTGTTTGCCCTAAAGGGAAAGTTCTAAGCAACTAGATGTAGTAAAAATGAGGCTGATAGTCCAGTAATTGGGTACCTTTTGAATAGAGTAGCAATAACTCTTTTTACTGTATCCAAAGAGGCATACCGTTATAAGGCTTGCATGCTTCCCCCACATAGTCCCAAGACAGTAAACTGCCAGGGTGAAGGGTAGGCTAAGCAGTTGGCTTATTTTATTTTCTCATTTCTTCTTTTATTTTAGAAAAGTAGCCTGGGAAAATGGAAGAAAGGAGATAGAAAATGATGCAATGCAATGCTAATACTAATGAGAAACTTAAGACAAGAATATTGAAGTGTTTTTTGAGTTTAGCTCGCTTTCTTAAGTAGTCCCCAGTGGAGTTGCCACTGCGAGGAACCCTCTAAAAAAATGCGTCACCCTGCTCTTTTTAAGTGCTATTTTTAAAATGCGCCCGATTTTATGTTTTTAAAAAAGAAAAAGAAGGATTTCATGTTTTTTTGAAAAGAGAGCCCCCAAATGAATTTGTGTTAAGGGCCGCACAATTGGAGTCACCACTTAGTTTTTACTGATAAAATAAGAAAACAAAACTATCAAGGTACTAGTCCATCGCTACTAGAGATAATGGTTCGAAAGTTAGGGTACGAGAGGAGAAGGTGCTAGGAACCCCTATTGCCTGACCAAAAGATCGGCCTCTACTTAAACACTTCTTTAGTTCTTATCTTAAGTTTTTCAAAAGGAAGATATACAGAATGGAGGTCGAAGAAAAATCAATTAATAAAACAAAACCTAATCTAAAACTAAGGTTTCTTAAGCATACATGCATTTAATTGCATGTTAAAAGGGGACATGGCAACATATCAGTGTTCAAAAATGAACACAGAGGCATGCTATTAATATAAAAAAGGTGTAGAAGCCTATTGGAAAGCTGCTGGTTTTAATAGACGTGGCACACACCACCTTATAACCTGGCGCATGCCACTTGAGGTGGTGCACTCCACATCTGGTCTCTCTCAAAATGTCACGCGTCACTATGGCAGAGTGAGCATGACACTTTGAGGACCAAAATGGGGTACTATCTTAAGGAAAATAGTGTATTCGTGTGCAAAAGTGTTTTATACTCAGAAGAAAACAAAAGAATATGGCATTTCACATAATCTATTTTCAACACATAGTTTAAAACCTACATTTCATGCATCTCTACATATATAAAGAAGCTAAGAGATTACATGGCATGCTTTTTCTAAGAAAAGAATAAAAGATGTCTAGACATAAGTAGAAAAAAATAGAAAATAGAGCTGGGGAGAATGAGGCCAACAACCTTTTTCGCCCTTTTATTGATAAAAACTAAGTAAAAGACAACGACTTACCAGAAATCCCAATCAAAAAGCGAGTTTTGGGCATAAACAAGAGGGCTATCCGGTAGTTCCTCAAATGCAGCGCGTCCTATGTCGGGGAGTTCTCCATACAACCTCGAGTTGTCAGAACTTAGTTTGTGTAAGGGAATTCAGATAGTGTATAAGTTTGTGTATTATTCTAATTCAGTCCTTAATTCATTTAATCCTCAGATTATAATTCAGTAAGAGTGTTGGCATCCTTCAGATTAGGGATCCCTAAAATAGGGGGGTATGATTTTATTTATAGACTTTGGGCGAGGAAACTATCAAAGGGTAGAAGTTTCTTCTCAATGTGGCGTGCGCCAGGTAGGAGGTGGTGCGCGCCAGGTTGAACCAACGTAAGCCTTGTAGACACTTCAATTTTGGCTAACCCGTGCATTAGATTTATCCGGTTTGTTTCTGATGATGAATATATGTATAAATCACGTTGAAGGGAACTCCGTACGATATCCATATCAAAGTGGCGCACACTATCTTTACCCAAAATAGGCTTGCACCACCTCAAAGTGGCGTACGCTACCCTTTTTCAAAACAGTCCCAAAGGGGCGCGCGTCACCTCCTACCCAGCGCATGCCACCTTGAGAAGAAGTTTTTACCATTTGACACCTTCCTCGCCCAAAGCCTATAAATAGAACCATACCTTCCCCCTTATTTCAGGATCCCGAACCTAAAGAGTTGCAATACTTTGTCAGATTATAAATCGAAAAGGATCCCAAAATAATAGTATGCAAAAGCTCTGCCAAATTACAAACTTGGCTAAATTGCAAACTAATTAAACTAATCTCTGAATCTAAATAATACACAAACCCATACACTGGTCAAATTCCAACGACTTTGTAAAATTCGGTAAAAATTTAATAAAAAAAATAATAATAAATAAATAAATAATGAAATTAATTAATTAAGTAAAAACTACTTAAATTAAAAATGTAATATTTTGGAAATTTAATAAGAAATTAATAATTAAAGAAAGAAGGAAGAAGAAGACAAAATAAGGAAGAAAAAAAAAGGGAAACATGAAAGAGGGAATGCAGGGGCATGTCCCTCAAATTAAGACTTTCATCCCATTAAAATGGGATTCTCTCTCCCTCACTCTCTCAGCAATTCTCTCTCCCTCTCATCCAGAATAGTCTCTCTCACTTTCTCTCATTTACACTCTCACGCCAGCTCTCCTTCTCCAGCCTTCTCCCCTCCCTGCAACCCTCCAGCAACTGCACCACCGTGCACTGCAGCCGCCGCCACCGAGTACCGCCGGAGGTATCGTTTGCGATTCGCCGTCTCCATCTTCCTCCGATTCGTTCTTCTTTTCTCCATCATCTGTTTCTTTTTCCTGCTACATATTCGTATAATATATATATAACAAAAGATGAAATTAATCTGTTATTATTAACAGATTAGACATATATATTATGCAATGAAAATATACAAAAACTATATATATTAAATATACAAATGAAATTAATATAATATATGTTAAATAAAATTAAAATATATTAAATTAATTACTTATTATTTCATAAGTAATATTTAAATTTGGGAACTCTCACACACTAATTTGGTCAATTAAATTGTTCAGTTATTAAAAAAGTTAATAACTATTGTTCAGTTATTGTTTAGTTAACAGTTTTTGTGTAGTCAATTAATATTAAACAAAACTCACATTTACTTATTATTTAATAATAATTAACTTGGGTGTTGAGGATAGACTATCAGTTTAATACATGAATTTTATATTAAGTGTTTGGTATCAATTAAATAATAATATTAATTGATGAAATTTAATTTAATAACAGTTTAAACTCTGAAACAGTTTAATTAAAATAACAACTCTGTTACAATTAATCAAATTCATAAGTTGATTACGCACACCCCACTCTTTAATTTTAAACTGAATCAAATATAGAGTTGAATAATAATTTAGAATTAACTTAATAACCAAAAAATATGGTAATTTAATAATAAAAACAAATTAATTAATAAATTAATTTAAAACTACAATCGGATTAAAATTCTAGTTAACGGGTAAGGGTACGTTTGGTCGATTAAATCGGTTATTAGATTGTTTAGTAATCTTGGTGTATTTATTGCATCATCAGGTTGACATAGGTTGCGTCCGTTGCTATTCAATTTTTTTTCTCTCTTCAGCGGATATCAAGTGAGTGATTGTATACTATTTATCTTTAAATAAGAATTTTCGTATTCCCCAACTGTTTTAACTAGAAAATTATTTGTATGCTTTCAAATTCTTTTAACTGTAATGTACTATCTGTATTATCTTTTCTTACAAAAATTATGATAAAAATATTTAAAATGAGATAAAATCTTTTATCATCTATTATGGTGCGATTATGATGTCATATTAGGATCATGTGAAAGTTCAGGAAAAATTCCTCTGCGGGGTGACTCTGGCCAACTAAGAAAAAGACCCGGCCCAAAGACTTAGGTGACTCTAGCTGACTCAACAGTTCAAGGGACAGTTCGGGGCTTCCGATGACCTGAACTGGAATCGTCAGGGAAAAAGACCATGCGCCACCATGGGTCTATTTGATGTTAGATCCAACGGGCCGAGACAGCCCCAAGTTTATAAAATGATTGGCATTGATTACTATTGTTACCCAGGATGTTGTTCATGTGAAATGGTTTTCCCCGTATTGTATGATCATATCGGTACACCAGTATTATTAGACATTTGTTGGCATATCTGTTTATGAATGGATTTCTGCAGATAGATATATCTCTGTTGTTCAGTGATAGAACATGTATAAAAATATTTTGATAAAAAGGAAAATGTTGGCACTGTTTACTTATGCTGTTATACATTACCATGATTATGTTTCAATTAAAAGCATATTTTAATTTCCCTATTTTAGAACTGTACATTACTATACATACTTTCATTCACCAGCATTGTTGACGTTGTACTCAAACATTTCAGGTTTTCAGTGAGGATGTTAGAAGATGGACTCGGGTGCAGTATGAGATCCAGCTTACGACCTCTAGGAACATGCATCTCATTTTTATTCTGCTTTCACATTTTAAATAAATTGAACACTTATGATGTGTTTGTTGAGACAGTATTGTCAGGATATTATGGACTGTTTTGACCCACAATTTAATTTATAGATTTTAATTATTTAAAACCTGTGAATAATCATTAATTAGCATATAATTAGCTAATTTGTACATTTAGGCTTTCTTGGTTCAATGGGCCAAGGCCCATGATTCATGGCTGGTCACAGCTCCCAAATTGGGGTGTGACAGAGTTGGTATCAGAGCATAAGTTTTAAAAAGTATTCTACATTAAGATCGTAATACACTTGCATGCATTATTAGTAGAGGTCGGAATTCCCAGAGTTCTTATTTGTAGTTGACCTGTTTCATTTTACATTATGTTAATGTGATACATTATTTCTCAGTGTTATGGCTCGCCCGAGGTGCAACGTGAATTCGAGATACGCATCTCCAGTAAATGCTCAGGGGAAGAATACGTCTAGCATTCCTCCTGTGACCCCGGTTGTTCCTGCAGTCTCAGCTACTCCGGTAGCACCGACCGTTCCGGCAGCCCCAGCTGCCCCTGCCGCTCCAACTGCCCCGACTGCTGAGGGAGCTTACCAGGCTCTCCAAGCCTTGGCAAGCATATTTGTTGGGCATCAGCCTCAGCAAAGGGAAAACCAAACGATGAGCCTAGATAAGGGCTCAATGTTCGAGAAATTTTTGAAGGCGAGTCCTCTGACCTTTAAGGGGTCAACTAATCCGGACGACGCCAAAACTTGGAAGCTGCGAATGGAGAAGATCTTCGATAGACTGGGCTGTACCGATGAGCATAAGGTTTCACTAGCAACATATGTTCTGGAAGGGCAAGCAGAACACTGGTGGCGTATGGTGAAACGCTAGTATGAAGGCAGAGAGCAGGAGCAGACCTGGAAGAAATTTTTGGAAGTGTTTGATGAGAAGTATTACCCGGTGGCAATCAAGAAATAGAAGCAGGTGGAATTTCTGACGCTAGAGCAGAAGGGCATGTCAGTGGCCTTCTGCAGAGGAGGATAAGGTAGTCCTATTTGAGAGAGGACTACGCCCGGCTATCCGTAGCGCCATCATTGTAATGTATAACAGTATAATATAACAGTATAATCATGGTAATGTATAACAGTATAATCACCGTCGGCGCCAGCTTTGTTGTCGGTCGTCTTTCCCTTCCTCCGGTTCGTTCTCTCTCTCCCTTCTCTGTTTCTATTATATATATATATATTTATATATATAACTATGCATACTTTCATTTTAGAACTGTACATTACTATGCATACTTTCATTCATCAGCATGGCTGACGTTG
>JAUTBS010305125.1:0-18154 GCA_032361285.1 Aequorea victoria
TTGAATTTCAAATTTCAAATTCAAACCATTCACCGTAACCAAGACAAGCCTACTAAAATAATATGTTACAGTCGTTCTAATGGTTTGTCCAATTCCATGTAGACTATGAGTTTTAATTAAAATTATTCTGTCAGAACTGATAATTTGATCTTCGATATGTAAGCCGAACTCTAAATACCAAATCAAGTACTCGACAAAAATAAAAGACGAACTTGCATAAATATAAAATAATATATACAAGCATTTATTCTCATTTAAATTCTCATTAAAATGGAATTTTATTGAATAAATAATAAAATATATACAAAAAAGTATGACTTTTAGTATATATAACCCTAACAGATCCTGATACAGGTACGTAGAAAGAAATATGTAGAACACGTATAAAGGGTGCGGAATTAAAATTTTATACCTCTATAGATCTGGTAGGTTTGATCTCTATGAATGGAACAATACCGTTGAGGCAATCCGGTGTTCTTCTTATGTTCGAATGAATTGATGAATATTTTGAATTTATATAATTAATACTTTATTCAAGAAATTCGATTGGTTAATACAAGTTCCGTCTGTACATCTCGAAGAACGTAGTGTGGGCTACGATCTTTCTTCGAGTCTCTACGCCATTTGCTCAGAGTTTTAGTCCCAAAAAAATAATAAAATATTTTTGCTATTTTTCTTCACTCAGAAAACTCACTAGAATTTTGAAACACACAAAATTCTAAAGCTTTTCTTTTCTCACAACCTCTCTGCCACGAAAAAATCAAAAATGGTTTTAGTACTTTTCAATTGTTGCACCTCTCACGCTGGAATGATTGATTATTGGAATCATTCACTCAAGTATATATATATAACATATATATATACAGTAGCTAGAGAATCCCATATCTATATAGATATGCTGAGAGAGCCACCCAATTCCACCAAATTAGGAATGAGATAGATTGAGAGAGATCTTTGGAGATAAAGGAGGGGCGGCTGCTAGGAACTCTTAGAATTAATTAGGTAGCCTAGGGTATTAACCCTAGGTCTATTTAATGCCTTACTCAATCAAATCAAAATGTCTCCGACCTCTAATTTAATTTTCGATCAATCTGGACGTTAAACCATTGATCAAATTAAATATCGAGATCCTAAAAATTATTCTGAAAAAATCAGAGAGTGTAAAACCCGGGCTATGTAAATGACCACGAGGAAAAATAGAGTACGAGCTAATCGTGTAAAAAACCGAACACTACTAACTCAAATTCCGAGTTAGATTCATTTTTACACGAGTCAAGACTTATTCTACTAAAGGTCTTGATTGAACTTCCGACCTTATCTTCGAATTATGTCTTAAATTTTTAATTACTAAATACTTAATTAATCTCTCCACATTTAAGATTACAGATACTCGTAGATGAAATTAGATTACTGATAATCCTATTTGACCAACTTCTAAACCTTGAGTATCCCCTACTTAATTTATTGATATACCAGATTAATAATCTACCTGCAGGGTTTGACATAATCAAACATATAAGCAGGCCCAATGGAGTATCATCAACTTGAGTCGAATGTGGCAGTATAATATTATTCGTCAAACACATAGTACCGGTACCTAACTCATCGTTCTTGTTGAGCTCAACAGAAGTCTCACTCATTGGTGAATCAAAGTACCGTACACTAAATGCACATGTCTAATAAATATATTGGGATTAATAGTTTAAGTAATATATAACAATACAAGGTGTGAATTAATTTATAACATTCAATATAAAATTAATTACCTCGATGATCATACTCAATACACACCAAGTGTACTGACATATTGAGTTTGAATATTGAATATCAAATTCAAGCCGTTCACCATAGCTAAGACAAGCCTACTAAAATAATGTATTACAGTCATTCCAATGGTTTGTTAATTTTTATCTAGACTGTGAGTTTTAATTAAAATTATTCTATCAGAACCGATGATTCGATCTTCTGTATGTAAGTCCAAACTTTACATACCCAATCAAATACTCGACACGAATAAATGATCGAGTTTGCATAAATATAAAATAAAATATACAATCATTCATTCTCATTTAGATTCTCATTAAAATAAAGATTTATTGAATAAAAAATAAAATATATACAAAAATACACAATTTTTAATATATAACCTTAACAATCTTTCACTTATACTCAAAACCACGTCTGCATACACTTGACACTAAATCTCTCTGCATGCATACCAAATATCTTCGTTGGTAATGCCTTTGTAAATGGATCTGCAAGATTGTCCCTCGATACAATATGAGACACAGCAACGTCTTCACGTTGCATGATCTCCCGAATGAGATGATACTTATACTCTATGTGATTTCCCTTCTTATGAACTCGTAGTTCCATCGAGTCAGCAACCGCTTCACTATTATCACAATAAAGTGTAATAGTCTATGGTACCGAAGGTACCACATCCAAGTCCATTAAAAAATTTTTGAGCCAAACGTCCTCCTTGGTTGCCTTAGAGACTACCACATATTTGGCCTCCATAGTAGAATCAACAATACAAGATTGCTATACACTCCTCCAACTTATGGCTCCACCTCTCATGGTAAACACATATCCAGAGGTAGACCTTCTTGAATCTTTATTAGTTTGAAAATCAGAATTCGTGTACCCTAAAGGTACTAGATTCTCAGACTGGTAAACCAACATATAATCTCGAGTCCTTTTAAGATGTTTGAGAATGTTTTGCACCGTAATCCAGTGCTCCTGTCTTGGGTTAGACTAATATTTACTAACCATGCCAACGGCAAAGCAGATATTCGGTCTGGTGCAGAGCATAGCATACATGAGGCTTCCAATCGCCGAAGCATAAGGAATGTTCATCATCTTCTCTATCTCGTCAAGTGTCTTAGGACACTGATCTCGGGATAGAGTAATTTTGTGCCTGAAAGAAAAAAATCCTTTCTTGGAATCTTGCATGCTAAAGCGAGCTAACATCAAGCCGATATACTTCCTTTGAAATAATGCCAACATCCTTTATTTTCGATCTCACGTAAGCTTGATCCAAACGATGTGATTGGCTTCTCTCAAGTTCTTCATATCAAATTGACTGGACAACCATACCTTCACGAAAGATAACACCCACATATCATTTTTGATGAGCAAGATATCATCCACGTATAGTACTAAAAATACTACCACACTACCGTCGTGCTTTCTGTACACACAGGATTCATCAGGACTCTGATCAAAGCCAAAGCTTTTAATCACCTGATCAAATTAAATGTTTCACGACCTCGATGTTTACTTAAGTCCATAAATGGATCTCTTAAACTTGCACAACATCTGCTTTTGGCCCTTTTTTATGAACCCATCTGGTTGCACCATATAGATGCACTCATCAAGATTTTTGTTAAGGAAAGCTGTCTTGACATCTATTTGCCAAATTTTGTAATCGAAATGGGCGGCAATGAATAAGAGAATCTGGATAAACTTAAATATGACTACCGGTAAAAAAAAATCTCATAATCGATCCCTTTTTTCTTAGTGAACTCTTTTGCAACAAGCCTAGCTTTGAAGGTTTCAACCTTTCCATTTGTTCCTCTCTTTTTCTTGCATATCCATTTTCACCCAATAGATTTTACCCCATTAGTTGGATCTACAAGTTTCCAAGACTGATTGGAGTACATAGACTCTATTTTAGATTCCATAGCATTTTGCTAAAGATTTGCATCTTTGTCCAGAAGTGCCTCTTTATAGTTACAAGATTCGATATCTTGCTCTTTCGAAATTTTATCATATGACTCATCCAAGAGAGTATACCTCTTGGGTAAATGAATTACCCTCCCACTACGATGAAACTCTCCCTGTGAATGTGTACTCACGACAGGTGGTATTGTAGAAGACTGTGTCGGTGTCTCTCCTCTCAACTCATCAAGAACCACATGGGACCTGGGTTGGTGGTTTAACATATAATCTTCTTCCAAGAATCGGGCATTGGTGCTAACAATGACCTTCTGGTCCTTAGAATAATAGAACAAACCACCTTTTGTTCTTTTCAGATATCCGATAAAGAAATAAACTTCTCACCTATATTCCAACGTACCGGCATTTTTCTTTAGCACGTGTGCTAAACACTCCCAAATCTGAACATGTCTTAGATTAGGTTTGAGCCCAGTCCACAGTTTTTTAGGAGTAGAAGGTACTGCTTTAGTTGGTACCAAGTTCAGAATATAAGCCACTATTTCTAAAGCATAATTCCAAAAAAAATTAGGTAAAACTGAATAACTCATCATGGATCTTACCATTCTCTTAAGAGTCTTATTTCTCTTTTCTGCTACACCATTCTGCTGAGACATATCAGGTGCAGACAATTTTCAAATAAGAATTATTTCTCTTAAGTTGTAATACATGCATGTTATTCACCTCGTTATGTTGCGATTGCATAAATATTAGGATTTAATACATAAAGGTTATTCACCAATGTACAATGACAGAAAATATGTTTACTATCCTTAATAATGACTTCATTATTAAAATAAACTGAATATTCATCTCGAATCAAAACAGAAACTGAAAATAAATTTATTCTGATTAAAGGTACATAAAGAACATTTTTTAAAATTAAATTTATATTTCTACCAAAAGATAAATTAATATCTCCTACAGCAACATCAATAGCCCTAGTAGCATTACTCATGTGTAGTTAGATCTCTCTATCTCTAAGCTACCTGATTTTCTAGAACCTCTGCAATGAATTGCAGACATGATTAGTGACTCCCGTATCTACATACCAGGTACTGGTAGATAACACCGCTAAATATGTTTTAACAACTAGAGAATAAAATTTACCTTGTGTGTTTCTTTTGTTGAGAAGATCCAGACAGTTGTTCTTATAGTGTCCTGACTTCTTACAATGATAACACTTGCCCTTAGACTTCTTCACATTTTCTTGAGATGGGCGGACTGTCTGTGTCTTAGCCTACTGCTGAAACTTTTTCATCTTCTTTTTTTCATTTCGGCTTAGAAGTATAATCTTTTTTAGTAACAAAGGCACTCGCCGATTTTCGAATAACACCTTCAGATGCCTGAAGCTCTTTCAATAGTTCTATCAGAGTGAAATCGAACTTTCTCATATTGTAATTCAGGCAAAACTATTGAAATGAGTCGGGCAGTGATTGGAGCAAGATATCAACCTGGGTTTTTCATTAATTTCTGCTCTTAGGACCTAAAGCTCATTCAAAAAACCGATCATCTTCAAAGCGTGGTCCCTAACCGGTGTACCCTCGGCCATGGTTGTGTTCATAAAGGCTTTCATGGCGACCTTCCTAGCCGCACGATCTTGAGCCCCAAATATTTTTGTCAGGCTTAAGATCATATCATAGGCAGTCTCTATAAACTGATGCTAATACTACAGTACATTTGACATGAAAGTCAGTATATAGTACCGCGTCATCCCATCAGCCTTTATTTACCTCTGGTAATGCTGGATTTTCTTATCAGTTGCCCCTTCACCATGTACCGGTGGACAGACCATATCAAATACAAAACCAAAATAGTCGAAATTTAACACTGTCCAAATTCATTTTTCAATGATAAAATTTGGTTTAGTAAGTTTGTATTTTTTGAGAATGCTTACAAGTGGATTGAAAATCATTTTAAAATTCTGAGAATAAAAAATTAAACTTAATTAATTTTATAAGAATATATTTTAATTCAATTTAAAATTTGGTACTCTCAACCATTATTTTAAAAGAATTAATCGGCAACTCGGTATACCGTGATATAGCAGGCCATTATATTGTGGATGTCTATCAATCAACATTCGCTCGGGCAGACCCGAAGTCAATTAATTTTACTTTTCAGAAAATTACATATTTTAAGTAAAATTAAATGATTGATATACTTTTGGTCCCAAAAAATAATAATAGTGATTCTGATGGGGATGATACTATTTGTTAGCCTAAAAGCCTTTAATCAAGCTTCTTTTTGATTTTGATCATAACAACAATTTGATTTGTTTGTTGCTAATGGCTTACTTGTGTTTGAGATAATTTTTTAGGGTTTATCTATTCTTTGAAGCTCATATTCACAACAAAAAGTCAAGAAGGAAAGACTGAGGAACAAGGTTTTTGGAGATCATGAAAATCATGATGAGAAGCAATAGAATGATGTTTCAAGTCTCAAAAGTTTGACCCTTTCCCAAATAGGTCGACACTTTTGTTGAGAAGAGAATAGGACGACACCTCCCTTCGAAGGTCGACCCTTTTGATATGAAGATCAGTCTTTGTGAAGAAAAGAATAGGTCGACACTGCCTCTAAAGGTCGACCCTTTCACCTGGAATTCAGTGGTTCTTCAAGAAGCAAAGGTCGATACTTTCCCTTTAAGGTCGACCGTTTTGATGTGGTGCTCAGCTTTGGAAACAACAGAAAAGGTCGGCCCTTTTTCTCAAAAGGTCGACACTTATTTGTTGAGGTTTCCCTCTCTCTTCAAGACCAAGAAATAGGTCGACACTTCCTATAAAAAGGTCGACCCTTTTCCTTCGCCAGTTCAGACACAAAAAAAAGGTCGACCCCAAGTCATCAAAACGGTCGACACCTTCTTTCAAACGGTCGACACTTTCCATCAAATAGGTCGACACTTTTCGACCAATAGGTCGACACATTTTTATTGAGGCTTCTCTCTCTCATCATGGTGAACAAATAGGTCGACACTTCCTTTGCAAAGGGTCGACCCTTTCCATTTCAGCCCAAAAAGGTCGACACTTCTCAAGATTAAGGTCGACCCTTTTGTTCGAGGTTTTGAAATCTGAAGTTCCAACGGGAATTTTTTGGAGCATTAAATGCCTCCAACGTTTTGATTTCTTGGAGGGGCTATATGAGGTGCTTCAATACCTCTTTGGAGATGCAAAAAAATAAAAAGAGACTACAAGAAGAACACAAGGGCACATCATATATATCATATTTCTTCTCCATTCAATCTCAGCTTCTCATAAATCACTTTCCCATCTCTTGAGCTTTTGCTGATTGGTTTTTCACCAACAACTTGTGTTTTCTCCTCTACTCTATTGTAAGTTTGATTGTATATCTTTTGAGAGTGAGAGAAACTTGTAGTGAGCTTTGTATATTGTATTATCACCTCACAAGGAGGACAAAGCCTCTGTCACTACTTTGCTAGAGCAAGATTACTCCAGGTGCTCAACAACTTCTCTTTAAGGAAATTGGTGGCTTCTCTTCGCCTCAAGGAAGAAGGTGGTTCCGCTTCACCCACAACCGAAGAATAGGCTTCGATTGGCCTCAACAATAGTTGGTTGGAAGATAGCCAGCAAATCTTCTAGGTCGAAGGATTGCCTGCAAATCATTTGTATCGGTTTGGAGTGTACCCGTAAGCACTTCTCCATAGTGAAAACTCAAGTGCACTTGAGAGAGTGGACGTAGGTCGGGATTTGACCGAACCACTATACGTCGTGGTGTTGTGGTTTGATTTTCTTTCTTCCTTTGCTCTTCATTTTGTGCTTATGTGATTGTTTATATTTGTGCACACATACTTTAGTTTGATATATATCGCTTCCACATCTAGATTCTAACTAAGTATAAAAAGAACTTAAAAAGGTTTAAGTTTACTAGTAAACTTATTCACCCCCCTCTAAGTTTCACATCTGGGTCAACAATGAGTTTTGTGTTACTCTTTTTAAATAAAAGAACGAATTGAATAATTATCTCCTTTTGTTATATTACTATATATGTCATGTCATGATATGTTAGTGTACAAACCTATTTGGCTCCTTATTTTGGAACTATATTAATATGCATGTTCCAGTTGCCAGCTGTTTGCTGATGTTATAAAATTAAACATTTCAGGTGAACGTGATGAAGTTTGATGATGGACTCGACTGCTTCAAGGGATCCAACGACAAAGACCTCTAGAATCATGCATTATTCACTATTTTGCTTCCGCATTGAAATCAATTAAATAATTATTTATGAGATGTTGAGATACACTGATGAGATAATGAGCGATTTTGTCCCACATTTATATTATTGGTTTTTATTTGAATAAAATTATAGAAATTGTTTTATAATTAGCATATAGCTAGCTAATTGCACGCATAGGCTTACTTGGTTCATTGGGCTAAGGCCCGTGATCCATAGCAGGTCACCTTTCCAAAATTTGGAGTGTGACATTTTTGCTATTTCTGAATCTGTTTCTACTTCTGTTACGGTCTCTGTTTCTGCCTCTACTTCCGTCCCAGATCCTATTCCTGTATTTCCTTTGTTTCCCTCCGATTCCTCTTTCGCTTGTTTATGTCTATTTTCTCCACATCATCATCTAGTAGGGTCCCAGAGGTAGAGAGGTTGTCATCATCGGGGTTATTCCACTCCTCATTTTTACTAAACTCGTCATATGTGCATAGTTCCTCTGATTCATTTGAGGACATCCATACATCAAAACCAATATCTATGTTAGGGTCATAGAAGGCGAACTCCACGTGCACCTCGTTATCGGCTGCCATGTTGTCCCATTCTTCCAACATCTCCTCTGCATCTTTCAGCTCTACCAAATCGTTTACTTCAACATACATAGTTTCCTTCACATCTAAAGAGCACAGAAAGTTCCCTTCTGTGAGAGGTGGACTTGGTCTAATAGTCCCTTCTGGGAAGATGTAGATACTGGGATCATAACAGGGTGAGATTGTGTGGATATAATTTATGTTTTGAGGGGTGGGTTCATATGATTCGGTAGGGGATTGGTGGTAACATTAGGTTTAGGCACCATCGGAGGCGAGATCACCTTATTATCAATCAAATCCTAAATTTTGTGCCGGAGTCTCATACAGTATTAGATGGCATATCCGGGCATCTGATGGTATGCACAGTATAACATCGGGTTGAAACTAGCAGGAGGAGGGTTTGGAATAGGTGTTGGTTCAAGGGGATCAAATGCCCTTTTTCCAGAAATCTCGAGTATAGCATGGAGAGTGGAACACTGAGTTTGTTGAAGACTCTCCAGACTTGGGGAAATGCAGATGGTGGCATGAATGGCCTCGACTACAGGTTAAATGAGTGTGGGTTGAGCGATCGAGAGTTAAATGGTTCAGAGTTGAGCAAGTTTACATCCGCGACCCTCGACATGTTATGATTTGGCGGGCTCGGACCAACCTGGTTGTTAGGGTAGCTGCTTTGACCTGGATAATTTTGCCCCTGATAATTCTATCCCTGATAAGGTTTCTGAGCTCTTTGCTAACTTGTCCCTATTTCAGTCTTAACTTCTATCCTTTAAATTTCACCTGATTGGAGGGCATCCTCAATCTATATTCTGGCATCAAACAACTACTCAAAAGTCATGAGCGGCTCGATAATGATGTATTTTCTAAACTGAGACTACAAGTTCTTCACTACCGTCCGAACATGTTCCTTCTCTATAGGCCGGTTGATTATTTTAGCTCCCTTTCCCCTCTAGCGAGTCAGTAAGTCAACAAAAGATTCTCGGGGGGGTCTGCTTAGTGGTCTTCAGCTCCCTGATGGTCATGTCCAACTGGACGTTATAGTTTTACTGCCCGACAAATGCCGTAGCAATATCTTCCCATGTTCTAGTTATGGTGGCTTCCAAGGTTAGAATCCAACGCTGAGCGCCCCCGGAGAGGGACCGGTGGAAGAGTTGTGCTTTCAGCTGATCATCAATGCCCATAGGAGATAGGGTACCAACGTACATCCGTATGTGAATTCTAGGATCGCCGACACCGTCAAAATTTTTCATATTCGGCATCTTGAATTTCTCGAGCAGTTTGGCATCGGGAAATAGACAAAGTCCTTCCACATCTAACGTGTACTCATCAACTCCTCGGAATTTTTTAGTACCTTTTCCAACCTGTCTATTTTGTCAGACAGTAAGGCCTCCCGGGCCAAGGCCAGTTCTATCACAATGGGAACAACAGCAGCAGTAGTAGCAGTGGCAGTGGTAACTGCAGGAATACCACCAGCAGCAGCAGTCGGAATACCGGCGATAGGCCTGATTCCTAGAAGATCTGTGTCATATTATTCCTCCTCCCAAGCTTGGTTGTTGGCAACTTCGCCCTATGGATCTCTCAGAACCTGACTAGCCTGAAGGGCCCGTATTTCGGCTTGACACTGAACCTGGGCCTGGGTTTGCTCTTGAAGCATGAGGGTCATGCCTTCCAAAGCTCGCTGCATCTCTGACAGAGTTCAGATCAATGCAGCATTTGCGTCACCATCTCCTGCCATTATGTTTTCCAGATTAGTGTTTGATCTTTCGAGTCTTTTGCTCGGTAACCTGATCCAGGCGGGCGTAGCGTCAGAGGTTGAGGAAGCAATGATAACACTAAACAGATGAGAATGAAACTGCTCATAAGATATTATAGTTCGTGATGACTCTACGAGGAAAGCGACACAGGAAGCAATGTTAAGCAGCGAGGTATAAGATAGGTAGCCAAAACCTGGTGAAGAAGCAAATGGAAACCCCGAAAAAGGAAAGGTTACGGGTCACGATACCCAGTTTTCCGTCTAAGAATCTAAATCTCAAACGGTAGAAAAAATATTTGCGGGACGAACCCAGCTTTTCGTCTGAGATCGGAATCGCGAACGACAGAAAAAAGAAATTTGCGGTGTGCGCCGACATTTCGTCTGAGACTGAAATCTCAAACGACAGAAAAAAGAAAGGTTTGTAGTGTGCGCCGGCTTTCCATCTGGAACTGGAGTCTCAAACGGCAAAAAAAAGAAAGGTTTGCGGTGTGCGCCAGCTTTTCGCTTAAGATCGAAATCTCAAACGGTAGAAAAAAATAAATGTTTACGGTGTGCGCCGGCTTTTCATCTGGGACCAGAGTCTCAAACGGTAAAAAAAGAAAGGTTTACGGTGTGCGCCGGCTTTCCATCTGAGATCAGAGTCTCAAACGGTAGGAAAAAAAAAAGGTTTGCTGTGTGCGTCGGCTTTCCGTCTGAGATTGGAATCACAAATGGTAAAAAAAAAAAGGTTTGCGGTGTGCGCCAGCTTTCCATCTAAGACCGAAATCTCAAACGACAGAAAAAAAAAAGAAATGTTTGCAGTGTGCGCCGACTTTCCGTCTAAGACCGAAATCTCAAACGATAGAAAACAAAATGTTTGCGGTGTGCGTTGGCTTTCCGTCTGAGACCGTAGTCTCAAACGGTAGAGAAAAAGAAATTTGCGGGATGGACCCGACTTACGTCGAGACTTATTTCTCTGCGGACAAAACAAAAGAAAAGCTGCGGGATGCCCCGATTTCTGTCGAGACTCTGAATTACTACGGATAAAAGAAAAAGGGGTGGTCAACAAAGAGTAACCAAAGGGAGAAAAACATTCACCAAGCGGCAGGAAAGGTTGCGAGCTTGTTACCCAGCTCCTGGCGAGAGTTATCTCTCTATGGTTGAAACAAAAGAAAGGTGCGGGATGGACCCGGCTTCAATCGAGACTCTAAATCTCTATGCTTAGAAAGATAATGGGAGGGGAGACGAAGCGTGACCTTTCCGTGCGATGGTGAACTCGGACGGTAAGGGAGGTCATGTGCGGGTACGATACCCGACTTTTTTGATGAGCCGGAGCTCGAACGGCGGTGGATGCGGGGCAAGACCGACTTATACCGACTGCACTGACTCGATAAATTGGGTGATTTGGTGACAAAGATCGACTTACACTATTGAAATGCAATTGACAAAGCGGTAACAAAGACCGACTTGCACTATGGAAATACGATTGATTGAAGATAAAAGAAGACTATCATCAGAAAATATCGAGTCGTGGTTTGACGTTGGAGGAACCTTGAACTCAGGGAATTTCGAGAGAACGAAACACGAAAGGGAAAGGCACAGGACCTTACCAAAAAAAATTGATAGGATCCCAGCCTAACGACGAAGAAACACGGGACGACCAAGGAAGGGTCCCGGAAAGAAAGAGGTATGGGTTGGTACAACCCGACTCTTAGGAAAAAGAGGAATTTAGGCAAATAGCCCAACGACCGCAAAAAGTTTGGAATAACCCCGGAGGGGTCCCATAAAAAAAAATTGAGGTACGGGTTGAATGAGACCCAGTCCTAGACGCAAAGGGAGAGAAGTCGGGTCCAAAACCTAACAACTCGGAGGTTTGAGACATCCTCAAAAAATCTCAAAAGAGGAAAGAAGCACGGGTTGATGAAATCCACTTCAAAGAGGTGAGGAAAGGGTTAGGCAATGGCCTAACGGCGTCAAAACCGAGGAGGCCCGCGGAGGGTCCTAAGACAGAGAAAGAAGCACAGGTCGAGACCCGACAAAAAGAGAAATAATGATGGTTAGGTAACGGCCTAACGACGTTAGACCCGGGACAACTCACGGAGGGTCCCGGGAAAGGGAAGAAGGCACGGGTCGAGACCCGGCAAAAAAGAGAAATAATAACGGTTAGGCAACGGCCTAACGACGTCAGACCTGGGATAACCCACGGAGGGTCCTGGAGAAGACAAAGAGGCACGGGTCGAGACCCAGCAAAAAGACAAATAATAACAGTTAGGCAACAGCCTAACTGCGTCAGACCCAGAATAACCCACGGAGGGTCCCGGGGAAAGAGAAAGAGGCACGAGTCGAGACCCGGCAAAAAGAAACGATGACGGTTAGGCAATGGCCTAACGGCGTCAAAACTGGGAAGGCCCATGGAGGGTCCCGGGAAAGAGAAAGAGACACGGGTCGAGACCCGATCAAAAGAAACGATGACGGTTAGGCAACGGCCTAACGGCGTCAGACCCGGGACAACCCACGGAGGGTCCCGAAAAAGAGAAAAAGGAACAGGTCGAGACCCTGCCGAAAGAAAGAAAAGAAAGGAAAAAGCTACTCTAATCAATCAAAAGCAAAGAAGAAATGAAAACATATAACCTATAGGGGCATTTGTCCTAAAGGTAAAGTTCTAAGGCTAACTAAATGCATGTGAAAAGGTTTGGTAGTCTAGTATCCGGGTACCTTCTGAATAGGAATCAAGAATATACCTTCCCAACCAAGTAGTACCTGGCCAGGTCAAACAGTACACAGTGATCCTTTTTGTCAGTATCCAAAGGGGCATCCAGCCAGAAGGCTTGCTAACATCGTCCACATAGCTCCGAGACAGTTCCTTCTAAAGAACCGTCGAAGTGAAGGGTAGGGAAGCATTTGCTTATTTTATTTTCTCCTTTATTTTTTTATTTTGAAAAGTAACCAATGAAAAAGGGAAGTCAGGAGATGGAAAACCAATGCATGCAATGCTAATATTAATGATAAATTTAAGAAAAAAATAGTTGGAACATTTTTTAAGTTTAGCTCACTTTTAAAATAAATCCCCAGCGGAGTCGCCACTGTGAGGATCCCGCCCTCTAAGATCCCTCTTTCTCCGTCCCTCACTCAAACGAGGAGTGTATGCGGAAGGTACCACGAGGAGTGTATGCGGAAGGAACCACGAGGAGAGAAAGGAAAGAGGAGTTTTTCCTCAAATGTGCGTCCGTGTTAAAGACCGCACAATTTTTGGAGTTGCCACTTGGTTTTCGGATAAACCAAGAAACTAAAAACTTTCAAGGCAAACTAGTCCGTCCTTACCAGAGTAAATGGTTCGGGAGCAAGGGTACGAAAGGGGAAGGTGTTAGGCACCCTTCTCGCCCAATCCGAAGATCGGCCTCTACTTAACCGTTCCGTTTGTTCTTGCCTTAAATTTATAAAAAATAACACATACAGAAAGGGGGTTGAGGAGAGAACATTAAAAAAGTAAATAATGAAACAAAAGCTAACCTAAAACTAAGGTTTTATATGCATACGCACACGTAAGGCATGTCAAAAGGAGATATGGCAGCATATCAGTGCTGGCATGCATATAAGACATATTGTTAAAGCATAAAAATACAAGAAAAGCTACTGGAAAACCACTGGTTTTAACAGAGGTGGCGTGCGCCACTTTGTGGTCCTCTAGAGATGGCTCGCATTACTACGGATCAGCGAGCTCGTCATTCAAAGACCCAAAAGGGGCTACTGTTCTTGGAAAACAGTGTGTTTGTGTGCAAATATTTTTATATACGAAGAAGAAATGTAACGCCCCAAAAATTTGGTTCGTTAAGAGACATACATATAATATTTAGGGTTATTTTAATGACAACCATCCAACAATATTTAATATTTCTCATAGATAATAACGAGTGTAATTTTCACACATTGCACAACCTATTTAGTTATTACATTCCGATAGCAAAAAGATAAGAGAAATTAAACTTCCTCCAAGAACAACTACTGCTCGATCAAGTGAGCCACGCCTCAACATACTCCTTCGCGGTTCCCTCGATTGCATTCTCCTCTTCATGTCTTGGCATGAAACTCCATAAGCTGAGAAGTCCGGAAAGAATCTCCCGAACCCAACATTTCTAACACTTAATTACATACAACAGAATATAACAGAAATATAGTATGCGATAATAATGTAAACCCTGAATCATGACTGGGACTCCTTTATGCCGAAAGGATCCGATAGAACTCAACCACCCAAGATTACAACTTCAGACATTTAAACCAGACATTCGAAAGACCCACCTTGTCACACCATGAATCATAGCAAAGTGATATACCCAACTAGCTCATGAATGCCACAAGGGCGGCGGGGTACTGCTAGGTGAGGCGTTTCTCTCCAACTGCACCCCAGAACCACCACCCCCATGAGTCCCAAACAATTATGTGTTAAATACTTCAGTTTGACACGGTGTACCAAATAACACTATGGAAATGGGGTACGGCCAAGTGAGGCATTTCTCTCCAACTGCACCTCGGAACCACCATCCAAAATAACACTACGGCGACGGGGTATGGCCAGGTGAGGCGTTTCTCTCTAACTGTACCTCAGAACCACCGTCCCAAGGTCACAACAAAGAAGGGAAGCCCACCAAATCCATCACAAGATCAAACCCAAGACACAACCACGTGAACTTGTCAACCACACACTATAACCAACAAGAGTCACACCCAGCCAAGCTAGACACAACGGTGAACAACCCCACCCGAGACTCGGTCCATGCATGAGAGATGCCGTAACATAAATTGAGACCATATAATATTCATTCCAGCTATAAACATGCATTTAAACTCATGGATGATATTTAAAGAAGAAGCGAACAAGACTTAGTGTATTAAGAACATTAAACACTTAAATCCTCAAAACAAAACCATTTCCAGAATCTGTCAACAGTGTTTCTAAAATACTTTAAAATTACCAAACCTTAATGAAATATTCTGAACGTTTACAAAAGACTCAATAAAGATGCGATCTACATATGTTATGAAGGGACCGAACACTGGTTGTACACAAAAAGGGGTCTAAAAATTCGTACAACAGAGGCTGTCGAAATAAGGATCTATTTGGTAGAATCAACATAACTCGAAATTTACTTACTGAAATCAACTTCTGTAAAATACAGGTGAAACTAGACTCATTTATCTTTCTATGGATATATGGATCAACTTGAGGGGATATTGGTGGAGAGATATATAGAGGTTCAAAGTGGGCTGTTAATCTGCCTTACTTGTCACAGATTTTTCTAAATTGTCAAAACGGTTCAAAAATACATTTTTACGCTTAGAAAAAAATCAAACATTCTTAAGACATCTTAAATAAGCTCTGGTAAAAACATCTTTTGAATTAGTTCATGTTTGGTTCACATGAAAATTGTTGGAAGGGCTTTATTAATGTTCTGTCATTTTCTGTTTTACACTTTCCTAACAAATCATCAACTTCTATTTTTACACAACTAAGGCATGTCCAAACATGTCATAACAATATCATACAAGTATAAGAAGGTTCATAACTAGTTCTTACATTGTTTGTTCTCCATTTGTTGTTTCTTTAGGAAATCCATAGAACAAGGTCTTAAATAACATTCATGATTTCAAGTCATTGGTTCATCTTCTTTCATTTTTTGTCCACTAAATTTTTTCTTATAAAAGAATAGATTATAGAACATGATATTAGGAAAGAAATAACAAGTTCTAAGAGTTTCTTACAAGTTGGTTCTTGGTCTTAGAAGGTTGGACTACACTTTAGTGCACACTCCATTTTTCCTTCTCTTCCTTCTTCTTCTTCTTTCTTCTTCTTTCTTTTCTTTTTCTTTCTCCCCCCTTTCCTCTAGGTCGCTTCCGAAATCCTTGGGAGGTAGAGAGAGAGTGTGTAATTGAGAAATGAAATGGAAGAAAGGTTGGAAAATGGCTTGGTATTTATAGTTGAAAATTCCAATTTTTTTGAATTAAATTTAAATTATTAATTAGTCTTTTATAACACTATTTGGATAAGCTAAGAGTGCACTAAAGTCTTCCAAAAGGGTACACTAAGGTCCTTCCCAAATAGTTGATTGGAAGATGTTAGGTCACTTCAAAAAATGATAAAGATTTGGGGTTCTAAAAATGCATTATTTATTTTTTGGGTAGTTTTCTCCTACAATTTAATTATTCTATGTATTTTTATCTTCTTAAATTATATTTATGTGTATATAATCTCTCACAATAATTTAGTTAGTGTAGAAGATAAACTAAGACCCTAAACAAGCCATACTTATCCAACACTCAAACATCACATCAAAGACTTTCTCCTAATTTCCTATTTTTCAATAATTCAACAAAATTTGTCCCATCAAACTTTCCACCAAGGGGAATTTCGGCCAAGGGTAGAATTATCCTTTAAAAAATGTTGTATTTTGTTATTTTTATAATTTAAATAATTAATGTGGGTCCCATTTTAATATTTTGGTAAAAATTAGCCTTTTTGTGTAATTCTCCAAACTAGTTCATGGGAGAGGCGTAAATGTAATTATTTGAACTTTAGAATAAAAATTGGATCCATTTATTAAATTTATAAATTCATGGACTTGAATTTCCATGTTGAACTTATATCCAAATTCACATGTTTAGTTTATGATCTAGGTGACCGAACTTAGTTCTCCAATCTTTACTTAAATTTAATTAAGTTCTAATCTTAAGTCTTCATTTACTTAACACTTTTGATGTTGAACCCATATTTAACACTATTAGTGTTTATGGAGTATGAATTTTAGGGTTTGAACAATTGTTAAACTAATTAGGGTAAAATTACGCCTAGGTTCGATTTTATGAAAACCTGGGTCATTACAAGAAAAATACAGGATAGAATGTATTTCAATAGAAAACATAACATACAGAAAATATGCAAAACATACTAACAGAAAGGCTACTGAAAGCCACTGGTCTCAAAATAGAGGTGGTGCCCGCCTACTCATGACCTAGCGGGTGCCACTAGGACATGGCGTGCGCCACTTTAGGACCCCGAGAAGCTACTATTTTTGGAAAAATAGTGTGCTCGACACTGGGAGGTCCCAAAAAAGCTAATATTTTTGGAAAAATAGTGTGCTCGGGTGCATGTGTTTTTATAAAAAAAAAAAAAAAGAAGAAGAAAAGACAAATTACATACGATTCTAAAAATTAAAGAAAAGACTAAAAGATAGAAAACAAGCTAATATGCAATTCTAGTATTGAAAACATGCTTAGACAAGAAATAAGAAATATTGAGGAAGAAACCTGGGAGGATGAGGCCAACGGCCTCTTCTCTCTATTTTTATCGATTTAGAAAGAACTTTTGGGAAAATAAATGAAAAATAAGCAGAAGAGAAGGGCCTACCGTATATCCCGTGAGCTACGTGAAGTTTCAAGCAATATCCACGGCTCGGCTTCTTGCTCACGTACGGCACGCCTTCAGGAGTCCTTCCGTGTAGCCTTCGAGCTTTCCAAGTCATTCCTCAAGCCTTTCGAGTCCTTCCAATGCAAAAGAGTCTGTATTTTGGTTCATTTTAGTGAAGTTTTGTGGTTAGCTTAAGCTTAGTTTGTTAATTGGGTAAGGGTTCGGGTAGAATATAAGTCGGGAGTTGGGATAAGGGGTAAATTCTGCAGAGGTTTGGCTCTCTTCAGAATCTTGGATCTTTTTTGGGGTGGGAAGGGGTCCTATTTATAGAGTTTTCGGGCGAGGAGCTGACTTGGTGCCAGAGTCTCCTCTCAAGTAGTGTGCGCCATGTGGGAGGTGGCGTGGCGCCAGGTTTGAGGCGGTTCAGGGGTTCTTATAAAGACCCGCTTTTTCGCCAGCCCTTTAACCTAGGCGTAATTATACCCTAATCAAATTAAGAAGTGTTAAACCCTAGAGATTGAATCACACAAACCCTAA
>JAUTBS010305126.1:0-10858 GCA_032361285.1 Aequorea victoria
GAAGATTAATTTTTACTTGCTTGAACAAGTCGAGCATTTCCTCCATCGATGCTCCTTTCTTTGAAAAAGGAGATGGGGCATCAAGGCAAGTAGGGAAAGGGACCTTTGGTGTATATGATTGAGGCCCTTTCGATCCAGATGGATCATGCAATTCGGGAGGGGTAACCTCATTAGCTTTTGAAGCATTGTCAACCCCAGAATTGTTGCGGTTGCCGATAATCTCTTTGTCCTTCCTAGAATCCATCTCCGACCAACTCTCGATCTCTCTCCCACTCCTAAGTGTCACTACGGCTTTCGCTTTCTCGTGAAAGGTATCACTTGCTTGCGAGCCATCTATCCCATATTGTCGCTTAGGATTGTTAGCTAGTTGACTCGGTAACTTACCCTCCTCTCTTTAGTTTAAAGCATTAGTTATTTGACCCATTTGGGTTTCTAGCTTTGATATGGATTGTGAGGAGGAGTGCAACAATTGAGTATTAGCCTCAAGTCCTTGAAGAGCTTACAACATCTTATCCTCAAAAGCTGTGTTTCGCGGCAGAGGGGGAGGATTAGGATGTTGGTAAGGTTGTTGTGCTACCGGTCTAAAAGATGTGGGATTAGACGTGTTAGATTGGAATGGTTGAGATGATGGAGTGAAGTTGTTCTGTGGATTTTGAGGTTTCCAGAAAAAATTGGGGTGGTTTCTCCATCCTGGGTTATAGGTATTGGAGTATGGATTATTCCCCAATCTAGAGGAACTCTAATCCGCATTTACTTGTTCCTGAACAAACTTAGGAAACTGTTGAGCCAAGTGACACTCACTTACATAGTGAGCTGGGCTCGAACATAAGGCACAAACCTCTTGAAGGTTGGGAGGTTAAGAGGAGTTCAGTTGAGAATTCTACCCGACAGATAAAAATGTATCTAACTTACGGGTCAGGGCATCGACCTTAAGAGAAATATCAATGGAATGACCAATCTCATATAACCCACCTTGTTTAGGTGCATTAGTCGACATGCTCCTCTCACCTCGAGAAGCTGAGGCATGATGTTAAGAATTTTCACTTAGATTTTCAAACAAAGCCCATGCCTCATCTTCAGTTTTCATCATAAAATCCCCCCCACACGAGGCGTCTATCATGTGACGGTGTTGAGATGAAAGACCATCATAAAAATACTGCACAAGTTGCCATTTAGGCACAGCATGATGGGGACATTTTCTAACAAGTTTCTTAAGTCTTTCCCAAGTTTCATGAAATTGTCCACCATCAGTTTGCGAGAAGCTAGTGATGGCTCGTCGAGCCTGGTTAGTTTTTCCTATGGGAAAGTACTTTTTCAAAAATTTCTGCTGCAGTTGAGCCCAAGTTGTAATTGCAATCCCCGTCAAAGAGTTGAGCCAATGTTTGACTTTATCCTTGAGGGAAAAAGGAAAGAGACAGAATCTCAGGGTATCATCTGTGAAGTGTTGAATTTTGACAGTGGAACACATTTCTAAGAATTCATCTAAGTGTCGGTAGGGGTCATCGTTATTAAGTCCATAAAATGAGGGAAGCATTTGTATGGTATTGGACTTAATCTCGTAGTGTGCGGCTGCAATATCCAGCAGCCTAATGCAAGTCGGGGATGTGTAAGCAGAAGGAGTAAAATACTCTCTCAGTTACCTAGCTTGTGGTTCTTTTGGATCCATGTCTTCGATGAGACTCAAATGATCAAGTCTAAGACGATGGAAGAGTATTCGGTTGGTCCTACAGGTCTGTTCAATTTTTAAGTCAATTGGAATTAATTCCGGATAACAAGACCTACGACCATGCATACACAACACAACACCCAATATGAAAAACTACTAACACCCTAATACAAGATATTATGAAGATCACTAAACAATGAACTCACAGTGCTCTGTAGGGAAGAGGACGTCCCACTTTGCGCTGCAAACTTCTATGCTCAACAGTAATCAATATCCCGCTAAGACACCCGAAGGCAAAAACAAAAACAAAAATTTAGAACATAAAAAATTAAATCCAACTAAGAATTAAAAATAAAATTAATCATAAAAACAAACAGCCGTGCTTAGTGTCCCCGGTAACGACGCCAAAAATTGATCTGAGTCGTTTGTGTGATCAAAAATAATATTTATAATATTCGATTAAAACAGCTACTTCGTAGAATAGTGCGTAAGATCAGGTATCGTTCCACAGGGACAAAAAGACTAAACTATCTATTTTACTAATTAATTCTATGATTAATTCTAAAGAAGGAAGTGAAAGTTGGAGAATTGTTGATTAAACTAAAGAAAGCAATTAAACTTGATTAAAATTAATTAAAAGATATGTAGGGAATACGAATCCATCCTAACTTAGTAATCACAGGTTTTGAAGTAGTTTGAGATTTATTCACACATATCATTCAAGACATCATTATGGCTACAAGCCCTAATGATGCGTCAAGAAGATTCAACGGAATGGCTATCGACATAGATTATATAGATTAGCACGAGTTGTGTCCATGATCGAGTTACGGCACAACGCGTCTTCTCCAAGCATAATCTATCGCAACACACATTCATTGAGGCACATTAAACCATTGTATAATACGTCGTTATTCTAATCACAAAAAAGGATAACAAACAAAAGAAAGAAGAACATTTAAAAATCATATTTGATTGCAAGAATCGAATAACATCAAAAGTGTTATACAATAAATGATCCGATAGAAAGATAAACCAAAACAAAGGCAAGGACTACATTACAAAAGCTAGGGTTTCATCGAAACCCTAGATGAAGAACCTAGCCGCTCATCGACGCGATGAACGATGATAATCTGGATGAACGAGTCATTTAGATCTTCTTCTTCCCTTCGTCCTTGAACCCTAGCCGCTTTGTAAAGTTTCTTGCCTAGTTTTTCAACCCTAGGAACTGATAAAAGGTTTCTTTTTATACTTATTTTCAAAAACCTCGCAAAGAACTCAATTTAGAAACTGCCCTCGCCGCAAAACGTCCGGACGGAACTTAAAAGCGTCCAGACAGAATTCCTCCCCACCGCTTGAGCGCTGATTTTATACCTACTTAGACTTCTCGAGCAGACGCTGCGTCCGGACGTTTTTGTCCCGAGGCCGTGGCTTGTTTAATCCTTGTTTGAGCGTCCAGACGTGAATGGGTTGTTCCCGGACGTTTCTTGCCAGATTGCACCTTGTCCTCTTTTTGCACTATTTTCTTGCTCTTGACCCACTTTTGTCATTTGACCCGCTGTACCTATTGCGGCATGAAAACACAACAAACACATACATTATACTAACAACTCAAGGACATAAAATATACGTTGGACGGCTTAAAAGTGTTATTTTAAGCTCAAATCAGGAGCATGCAAAGTGGTAGCACAAACAGTAGGTGTATATGAATAAATCATTTGATCCACGACAAAGGAAAGACCTTTGCATCACCAGAAAATAAGTATTCATTGATCAGTTGCGATCATTATCCTCTATCAAATGTATGAGAATGGAGACCCATAGAGTGCAGAGGGATGAAGTCGGTACGCGTTTGGCCTTTTTTTTCCTTTTTCCACCCTTTTTTTTAATTACAAACACTTCCGAAGCCATGATAGCAAGAGCAAAAAAGCTCGAGACAAGAAACACGTCATTCTTCCCAACCAAAGGAGGCCTGGAATTGTTTTTCATCATATATGTAGACTTTTATGGCTTAAATTTGTAGAATGTCTTTGCCGCACTTTTTATTTTTTTATTTATTTTAAGAGAGAGAGCTCTCTTTAATTTTTTTCTTTTTCTTTTGTTGTTGTTGCCAATAACGCATGTTCCTTTTGTACAGAAAATAATTAATTAGAAGAGACCAATACTACGAGAAAAATTCTTTATTTTTTTGACTTGTGTTTCTATCTATAGATAACACGGTAAATCTCACATTTTTATGTTTTTTTTTCCTCTTATATGTTGTTCCTTTTTTTCAGAAATTATGGAGCACTACATATCACCATCGGTAAAATCTTAGAAAATGATGTGAGCGTCTCTGTACTTTTGTGCATACCGTACCGTCGCTGGTAAAACTTCACGTTGCATCTTGTCGTCAACCATGTCTTAGAAAACGATGTGAGGGTTCCTGCACTTTTGTTCATACTGTTACTAGTGAAGTGTCAGATCACATCTTGTCGTCAGCTATGTTTTAAAACACGATGTGAGGATCTCTGCACTTTTGTGCATACCGTTACTGGTAAAGTCTCGGATCGAATCTTGTCGTCAATCAAGTCTTAGAAAACGATATGAGGGTCTCTGCACGTTTGTACATACCGTCATTGGTGAATTCTCGGATCGCATCTTGTCATCAGGAACGACACTAATTTTTTTTTTGAATTTTAAATTAGCATTATTTGAGCCAATTTAAATTTTAATTTTGATCTAACACATTTTTTTGTGTGCAGGTACTATTTTTTTTAAACAATTTCATGAGAGGACTATGATGATTCTTGAGAATACCATTGACACCATTAAGGAGGGAATCACTTTGATGGTCAACCCGTCGCTTATTAATCATCATAAATTGCACGTATCTTGGTCGGATAACTCCTTTCACCTTGCTCAGTGGTCAGAAAAAATTCATTGTGAGCTTTCCCATTTTGGGAACACTTCCTACAAACGTGCAGATTTCAGGTCTTTAGTTCTTCGTTTTCCCTTCACACACACAGATGCATGTGATTGCTTTCAAATTTTGGGCTACCTTATTCGTGATGGAGACTTGACACTTCATCTTGCTGTCTCTAGAGACTTAGATGCGATGGGAGGGTTGTTGCACTTTTGTGCATGTTGTTTATAGTAAAAACTTGACACCACAACTCACCATCTTTGTAGACTTGAGAGCGATGAGACGGCCGCTGCACTTTTGCACATGCCACCCTTAGTGAAGACTTAACACCACAACTCGCCATTGATAGAGACTTGATAGCGATGGGAGGGTCATTATACTTTCGCATATGTTGTCATTGGTGAAGACTTGGCATCACAACTCTTCGTTGCACTTTTGCGCATGTCATTCTTGATGAAGACTTCATACCGCAACTCATCGTTGATCGAGACTTAGAAATAGTGAGAGGACCGATGTACTTTTATTCATGTCATCATTGATGAAGACTTGAAAGAACTGAGACAGTCATTGTACTTTCATGCAAGTCGTTTATAATGTAGACTTGATGCCGATTCTCACCTACTCAAACTTCTTGCTTTTACAGTTCTGACCTTTATTATTTTTATTTTTTTCATTTTTTTCATTTTTTTCTTGATTGACCGAACTCAGCATACATCCCAAGTTGCCTACGTACCCTTGGAAGGGATCAAGTTAAAACGTAGTTCAAGAAAATATTTTGTTCTAAACTGTTTAGATTCGTGTCAATGAGTTTTTTTAAGATAGTTTAGACTTGTGTCAAGAAGTATTTTTCTTTTTTGAAAGACAGTTTAGACTCGTGTCAAGGAGTGTTTGGAATTTGTTACATTCAAGAGGGGACATGGGTGCTTTCCTCTTTTACTTCACTTTTCACGTACTCTTCGTGTAGCTTAGCCAGTATAATCGTGCGCCTTTTAACTTTAAGCAGACCATCAATACTAACATTAAGTAACATAACGCACTTTATACGGGAAAGAACCAAGCTTCGAGTATCTTCATCCTTGTTGACTGAGTAGGCCATGGTTTTCTCTACATTTAGTTATTTTCTTTCCTCTTGAGGTTTACACTTGTATTTTGAAGTCGAGAAAAGACTAAACTACACAACTGAAAATTTGTTCTTTCTTGTTTAGAAATGCTCAACCTATTAAAGACTGAAGTGTGCGGTGTAGAAGGTTCAATGCGACCAAAGACGAAAACTCGAGGTGTGAAGATTTTACCTCGGTCACTCTCTAGTTCTTTTCTTGCTGAAACCGTGTAAACCGTCTCGAACAGATCATCATTCAAGCACATTTTAGGCAAGAATCCTCTCAGGGTTATAGGTGCGGGTAAACACTTATCTAACATTCCCATCTTGTTATTCTCCTTAACTGCATTTGTTTTGGTAAGTTGGCGAGAGTCTTTTTTCACTTTTCTTTGCTTGGTTTGAGAATGAAGAGTCTTGAACTTATTTTTCTATGACTTTATTTGTTTAGCGAGAATCTGTCCCTCATCATTCTTGACATTTGAAGATTCTTGTCTATCGACTTGAATTATTATGGTTTCAAGCAAACCAAACTGGATGGTCTTATTTGTTACCCCCGGTGTTAGATCCGAGTTTGCACACATAGAAGATTTCACAAGTGCGGTCGTGTGGTTGGACTCCGCAACTTTCTCAAGTTCTAGGATGAACTTTCCCTTATTTGCAAGTTCCACTAGAAACTCTTTTAGAATGAAATGATTTTTAGTTGGGTGACTGACAATCCGATGATATTGACAATACCTCGAATTATTAACGCCACCCATCTCCTCATGCCGCTTGCATTAAGGTAGTTGAATGACTTTCTTTTCGAGTAGGTCTTCCAACATGCTTAGCACGTCAAAGTCAGGGAATGGGTACTTCTTATCCTGTAACTCCTTAAGAGTTAGGTGCTTTTCCTTTTTTTTTTTTAGGATGGACATCATTTTTTAAGACTATTTTCTTATCTATACTGGATACTTTAGCAGGAGCCATAGTGACTACCATCGACTCCTCAATGAATTTTCCAAATAACGTGTCACGTTTCCTTTTGTCTTTATCTTTTTGTTGCTCAATTATGAGCTAATTTTTTTTGCTATGATTGACTATAGTGATTTTCATGTCATAGGCACGTGTAGCCAATTTCTCAAAAGAGCGTGGTCGAATTCCTTAAAGGATGTAGAGGACTCCCCAATGCATACCTTGTATACACATCTCAATAGAAGAAGTCTCATTGAGATTATCTTTGCAATCAATGGTCAAGGAGCTCTAATGGTTGATGTAATCTACCACGAGCTCATCCTTTTGTTATTTAGTACTGGTTAATTCCACCATACTCACAGTCCGACGAGTGCTGTAGAAGCGGTTTAAAAATTCTCATTCAATTTGTTCCCAACTGTGAATGGACTCAGGCTCTAAATCGGTGTACCAATCAAAGCCATTTTCCTTGAGGGATCAAAAAAATTGCTTGATAAGGAGATCTCCATCCGTCCCAACACTATTGCATGTTTCAACGAAGTGTGTAATATGTTGTCTTGGATTTCCTTTTCAATCGAATTGTAGAAATTTTGGAGGTTGATTTCCGATTGGAATCATAAGTCTATCAATTCACTTTGTATAAGGCTTGGAGTACGTAAGAGTGCTTTGCGACACACCACCATATTATCCTCTAATTATGTTCACTATCATGTCTTGGAGTTGTTGGAAATACAGCGAAGCAATAGAACTTGGTTGAATGCTCTGAGCCACCACTTGTTTCGTAGTACGTGCATGATTAATCTCATCAATTCTCACTTGTTTCCTAGTATGACTTGTTTTTTCCACTGATTTGGCTTGTGGAGTAAAATCGAGAGGATGTGAGTTTCCTTAGCTTGTATCTCTAGCATTTTGCGTCTCTAACTTGTTCATGAGTGCATCAATTTGGAGGTATTTCCTTTCAACAGTCTTAGAGAGCTTGTCAATGTCACGAACCATAGTTGCCAATTGTTGTTCTAGAGAAGAAGTGCCCATGATCAAGACCTGCATAGCCACCGAATATGATGAGTCTGAGTGATTCAATGAGACTAAATGCCTTGGACTAGAAGGAGATGATCCTGAGCATGAGCTTGTACTTGAATTTGCATCGGAGATTGCGTGAGATGGTCGCGAAGACACCTTCACGGGAAGTGGTCTTCTAGAAACTGAAGATAACTTCTTGATGCTTTTTTCATTGCACCTTGCAAAAAGAGACTGGTGAGGTTCGCAAACTTATCATACACCATTCTTGATGAGTTGGTGTTCGTCGTAGCCCCTTTGCTTATAAGAACATTGGTTACCCTAGTCTTGCTTCGAGTCAAGGGACCCGTAGATGCTCTACCATTGCTTGACATATCGACAACACTATTTTCCGTGTTCTTGTTGGCCGGTGAGATCTAAATCATCTTAGAAGCCATTTTTGAAGAAAAAAGTTTGAGACTTAATGTAGGAGAAAGATATGAGAGGCAAAGAGGTCCCACTGGGCGTGCCAAATTTATAACACATAAATTTTGAGTCTACAATAAAGAACACGAAAAAAGATGCACAAAATAAGTTTTATTGATTTAAATAAAATGGGTACAATCCTCTGTAATTTACACCAGATTATAATGGTGAATCACTGATTCGATCTCTGAAACTAGTTGTAATTCGACGGCTGGAATAGCTTGTTGTGGAATTGAACCGCTTAATAATTTATGCACCTGACGACCTCTTCAATTTGAGAAGATTAAAAAATGGGCTTGATCGAGGGCTTGTGAGCTTGATCTCAAACCAAGATATTAGAAATAGAGACTCCGCAAATCTTGACTCTTAGAGTGTGCTTGATGTTGGAAGAATTTGTAAACGAATCGGCACGTTGTTGAAGTATTTGTTGATCCTCCACTAAAGTTTTGAACAAAATTTCGAGTTGAGAGGCTAGCAGATTGCTTGAAAAATTCTCTAGCTAAAAGATCCCATATTTTTCAATGAGAGCCCCTATTTATAAGCTCAAGTAGAGGAATATTAAATTTGAAAATCTCCTTTAATTTAAATTTTGATTAATTTAATTCCCAAATGAAGAAAAATAATCCCTTATTTCATGGAAATAAAAAATCAAATTTTAATTTTAATTTTTTTCTCACATTTTTTCTTATTGAGAAATTTTGACACGTGTCATTGTGGGACCCATGCTTTTTTTTTTTAATAATTGACTTTGATCAATTAAAAAAATTTAATGATCATAATTAATCAAATAGTGATTAAATTATGTTAAAATTCTACTAACTACAAAACCATCAAATGAGAGGTATTTAAACAATTAACCTTCTAATTTGCCTTAATACGACCACCTGTGAATTTGCCCTTGGTCATCTATGATCATAACCAAAGATCTTGGTTGTCTGATATAAATGTACACATCTAACCCTTTAACAAATTGTTGTTAGCTCGTTTTCTCTTTATTTTATTTATTTTTAGTATACTTTTATCGTTTCAGGATTAAATAAATATCGAGATGAAAAATAAGCTTAAAAATAACTTTTGGAGCACAAGAAAAATAAAATTGTCCCGGGTTGTCGGGACGGTGACTACTCCCATCCAGACAAAAGTCATCAGATTGCTTCAGTTTTGAATTTTAAATAAAAGATCCGGGTAAGAGGTACTACAAGAAAAAAACATTTTTGGCGACCAAAAGTTTGGTCAAAAAATATAATTATTTGGTCGCTAAAGATTTTTGCAGACTAAAAATTTGGTTCGCAATTTGATCGGTAAAAGTTCTTACCAACTATATTATAATTGATCACCAAAAGTAATTTTCTCCAATCACCAATTGAGTCGGCAATATATGATGTTCACTAACTAAATGCATTCGTCGTCAAAACATTTTGGTCGGTAAAAAGTATTCATTGACGGCCAATTTTGTTTGTCGGTAAAATAACCAATTTTGTAAAATGTTCGCGGATCAATATTTAGGTAGCCATTAGTTATTTATGGCCGGCTAAAAACTTTAGTAAGCTAAAATTTTGAATATTTTTTTAAAGTTGTTACCGACCAAAGATTTGGTCGGGAAAATGTTTCATTTTTTAAAAGTCTTTGTCGACCAAAATATTTTAGTCTCCAAAAAACAATTTTTTTAAATATATTTTTTATTATAATAAATTCTTTTATAAATATAAATTTGTAACCTGTGATTTTTATATTCAAAACAATAATCCATACATAAAAAATTAATCACAAACTAAATGAATGAATTGTCACACCATAAATTAAACGTATAACATGTGCATTAAAAAATAATATTTACTCATTTATTCATCAAAAGTAATACAAAATGATAATCAAAAGTCATTTCAAAGTAATAACAAACTAATGCAAACCATTGTCACTCCACAAATTAAACTTGTGGCAAATGCATACAAATAAATAATATTCGTTTATCCAATCATCAAAACTAATCCAAGAAATTCTCTAAAACTTACATCCAAAATAAAACTCATCAAAATATATAATTAAAACAAGACACATTCTCTTCAAAGAAAAAGATATCTATAGCAAAAAATTGAGAAATATTCAACTGCAGCTAAGACCATTGAGTATCTGCAGAAGAAAACAAAAATAAATGACAACTATTTATTAGCTAGGACAATTATAAAGAAACATATAATCTAAATATTTACTTTATTAGTTTTTTAATATTTTTAGCTCAAAAAACTCAACTCAGGTGTCGGAAGCGCATGCCGTCAACTTTGACAAGTTTGTTTGGATGTGTACGATGTGCTTGTGTGATTTTTCAGGCCGGTCGATGACTATTTTACGTTTTTTTTCCCGAACAACCCATTTTTGTTAATTTTTTCACATTTGTAGTTCTAAAACACTACTCGGGCATCGAAACCGAGCGTCGCCTTTTACAAGTTTGTTTGGACATGTGCGAGGTGATCATGTCATTCTTTGGGCCGTTTGGTGACTGTTTTATGTTTTTCCCCCGAATCGCCCATTTTTGTTAATTCTTTCATGTTTTTAGTTATAAAACTCTACTCGGACATTGGAATTGCATACCTAGGTATAAAAGGGTGGAGATTAGGTCAATACATGGTTTCCTTTTCACCCTTATTGAAGAAGGTGGTTTCTCTTCACCCGATAGAAGAAGACGGTTGCGATTCACCCAAAGAATCTGTAAAGAGGTTTCGATTCACCCGCAAGAATCCGATATTGAATTTCCAACGGA
>JAUTBS010305348.1:0-10856 GCA_032361285.1 Aequorea victoria
ATGAGCATAACGCCAGAATGCTCCATAGTTGAAACTGTCGCTACAGGAATGGTCCACCAGGGACAACGCCAGCAGATGTTCTCACCTGTTTGAGCCTTAAAGAAATCATGCCACTCGGCCAAGGTAGTACAAGGGCAGCGGACCCTTCTTTGAAGAAAGACTCTTGGGGTATAAGCTCCTGCCATGGGAGACTCCAGAATATTCATCTTCTCCATCAACCAGATCTCAGAGAAAAAAAGGAGAGTTGAGTGAAAAAATTGAGAGATATATACAGAAAAAGGAGAGATGAGTGGAAAAGTTTAGAGATATCAGAAAAAGGAGAGCCTGAGCGAAAAAAACTTGAGAGAAATATGTAAAAAAAAAAGGAGAGCTTTGAGAGATACCTGGAGAAGTAAGGGATTGCCCACAAAAGCAAGAGAGGCACCGGATTGAACAGCGTCTAAACCAATCAGTGTCTCTGCTAAGACCAGTGGTACAAAGTTTTTTTCCTCCTTCATCTGAGAGGTCACCTGTACTAGAGTGGTACTGACGTGGCTGTCTCCTGGATGAAGCAAATATTGGGCAAGCAGACAGATGCATAGGGCATAGCGACGGCAAGACTGCAAGGAAAAATTAGAAAGCGAATCGACAGGACGGAAGTGGCTTGTCAGGCAGGATGTATTAAGAACCCCACCATGAAGAACGAGAGAAGCCTTATTATAGCTCAAACCGCATAAATCCTTTAAGAGTTTCTTTAGACTCACCGATAAGGAAGGAATCAGAACCTTTGTTCGGGGGATAAGATGCATAATAGCCTCAAACTCTTCGATGGTTGGGCAGAGCTCCTTGTCTCTAAGCCTGAAAGTATGAGTCGTAGGATCCCATAGCTGAGCGGAAGCCTTCAGAAAGTTCCCATCTATCCTCACAGACCTCAGGTGGAAAAGAGCATTTAAACCAAAGTTTACAAAATTAGTTTGCTCGATCTGAGAGAATTCATTGAGCCAAGAGGACAGGGAATTTTAGGAAGAAGACGACATGTTGCAGAACCAGGATGGGTTGTTTGGAAGCAAGGCTGAACACCTATTTATAGAAGATCTGGGGAGATGAATCTGATATCTAAACCTAACCCTACTTGGCGTGCGCCACCTCAATACAGTGTGCGCTATATCCTATAGCGTGCGCCATGTCATGATCTGAATGACATGGCGCCCCCACCCCTTTTTTTTTGTTATATAGGAATGAAGCAGTTTTGTTCTCCCCTGCTTTGTGTTTTATGCCTATCACCACTGGCACTCTGTATCTAAGGATGTTTAACGTAATCAAATTCGGTCTATGCCTCGTTACCTCCTATCATCCATGAATATAATGTTTATTTCAATTTTATAATTGCAACGTTGGTCTTGAAAAAGAATGCAAAAATAAGTATTTTTATTAAAAAAGAAAAAAGAAAGAAAAATCGCAAAAAGAAGAGTTAAAATAGAATCCTGTAAATAGACTCTCTGTAAATATCATAATCGCTGTATATAGTCTATCCTGTACATATCCTGTGTAAACATGCATAAATCCCTGTCAAATATCATCTTATATCCCTGTACATACATAAATCCCTGTACATGCATCATCCTGTGTATACAATCATCCATGCAGATAAATAAAAGGCAGCCCATCCATAAATAAATAAAAATGTATCCATCCATACAAAAAAAAGGGAAGAGAAAGGGAAAGAAAAGATAAACAAAAAATAAAAATAATCCAACTAGGCACGAAGGCCTATCCCAAATAAAAGAATAATAGTGTATGTGCAGAAATGTAAAAGTGTATCTCGGGGAGAGGATGCATGTATAAGAGAGGGGAGAGGGATCCTAATCCTTACGACGGCGAGAACAACGTGATGGCTCCAGAATGGAGGTGCCAGATGTAGAAGCGTCGTTCGTGTCCGCGTTGTCGTTGCTATCGGTCTCACGCCCTCGGCGAGTCTCGGTCTGCAGGGCAAACCCCCTGGGAAGCTGCAGGTGGACCGGTAGGAGGTAGAGGCAAACTGGTGGAGGAAGAGGACGTCCCATGCACTGAGATATGGCTAGCTGAGGGCTATATAAAAAAAAAACAAAAAAGAAAAAAAGAAAAGATAAGTACAAAAAAAAAATATATATATATATAGTACATATACAGCAAGTGAAATGAAAGAGACCTACGAACTACTAAGTTAGTACTCACCAGCCGAGGAATAGGAAAACGAGGACGCCGAGGAATGGGGTGGATGCCAGCATCTATCAGCAGCTGAGTCTGCTGCCTCGCCAAGACCATCAATCCCGAGATCGCACTAAGAACGCTCTCCATGTAATCTCGGGAAACCTGATAGAGCTTAAATAGAACCAATAAAAGAACATGTTATGCAAACTAACAAACCTGGTTAATGAAGGAAAAGGAGCTAAAAAAAGGTAAAAGGAAATACCTGCTCATCCCCCGACAGGCGCAACTCCGGTGCCTCGGGGATCTGAATAGGAACGATGAAGGGGAGCCCGTGGGGATAAATCACCACCTCCCAAGGCATCGGAGGCATCGGAAGCGAGGAGGCCTCACCACCAGTAGTAGAACCCCAGCTAGCTCGAGTAACCCCGTCCCCACCACCACAAGCATACGGAGGACGAACACCTTCCCTCAGAGGAGCTTGAGATGTCGATGGTCGGTCAGCCTGCGAATCTGCACGCTCATCAACCATTACACGCATCAGACGATCGTGTGCAAAGATATTGTAGTCCCCATCGGCTAAGAAATCCTCATTCGGGTGGCCATACAATGCCTCTGCCATGTCCTCCGGTGGCATGGTCTGCGTCGACCTCATGCTGGGTGAGGGAGGTTGAGGGACTCAAAAGTGATCCAGTCCTAGTGACCGGCGAACCACTCGCTCGCCGAGGTACCACTCCAGGCAGAGGTGGCCCTCTAGCAGGACCCTCCTCTGCTAGGCTTAAAGGCTCCTCATCAGGTCCACCCCGGCCCTGTCCTCCATGCCCTCCCACACACTCCAGTTCACCTGTAAAAAAAATTAAAATGAACTCAGTACAGGTTATATATGACAAGTAGCATGAGCATAAAATCTAACACGAGAAAGGTAGAAACCGTGCATACCTGTGCCGGGGACAGACGATCCAATGTCCGGCAATAGGTGTTCAGTTCCTTCGGGTCCTCCTTCTTCCCCCTCGAATCCCGACTCCACCGAGCGGCTCTCTGGATAGCCTGGGAATCTGCGTAGGTGTTCTCTGGGTGTGCTAAACCCAGGAACTCATAGGCCCATAGCTGTAAATAAATAAATGAATAAAAAGAAAAAAGGAACAGAATAATGCAAAAAACACCAAAAATAAAATAAGTTAGACCACGGGAAAAAGTGATAGGTACAAATTGAAATAAATGGACAAGAGAACTGAAAAGAAATCATACCTCAATGATCTGCCAGTACCCGATCACGGAGACCTCCTTGGTCTGACAGGCAGATCGTAAGCCGGTGTAGATGGTCGCTAGTGCTGTTTCTCCCCAGTCGAAGGACGTTATTCGGTCAAAATCGTACAAGGCTCCCAAGAAGTACAAATGAATGGTGTTGTTCCTGTTCGTCAACATGCTTGCACCGGGCATCTATAATAGAAATGCACGAGCAACCCACTCGAAGTGGCGGGGCTCAGTGCATGTGTACCCCTTGTACCTACCCAGGAGCCTAGAGTACCGAATACGCCCCTAGTCGATGTCTGGTGGGACCCAACCCAGCCAGTAGATGAGTACCTCCGTGCACTCGCCGATGGTGGCGTCGAAAGGGATTGGCTCACCCCTACCCTGATCCCCGTGATCATGTCAAAATCCAACAGGGTTAGGGTGGCCTCGAAGGTTGGGAAGTGGAAGGTGTTGGTGGTATCCCACCACCTCTCCACCAACGCCGTCAGGAGTACTCTATCATTATGAGTACTTGTGAGGCAGGGGATGAACCGACTGAACCCATATCGGTCCACGAGTGCCCGGCTCTCGGGAGTGAGATCCCCGTACCACTCAAGGATCCGAGCGAAGCCCACGAATCCCCATGTATACTCGGTGGTCTGCAATAAAGAAATAAAAAAAACACAAAAAATGGTCAGCTAATGTAAAAATAAAAAAGAAGAAAGAAAAAAAGAAAAAATCATGAATCTGACAAAGAAAAGGAAAAATTTGTTGTATTAAGGAGCAGGAAGCGCAACTTAGTACGTCAAACCAAAAAGAAAATTCTAATAAACCTAGAAAGGCATGCCAACGCTATTTGCAGTGACCTTAATAAAAAATTCTTTCTTAGGACGCCTTGAAAAGCAACATAAGTCAGACCAAAAAGCAATTCCAATAAACCTAGAAAGGCGTGCAAATGCTATTTCTAGTGATCGAAAAAAAATTCTGTCTTAGGAAGCCTTGAAAAGAAACCTAGGTTAGACCAAAAAGTAATTCTAATAAACCTAGAGAAGCATACAAATGCTATTTCTAGTGACCTTAATAAGAAAATTATATTTTAGGAAGCCCTTAAAAGCAACCTAAGTAAGACCAAAAAGCAATTCCAATAAACCTAGGAAAGGCGTGCAAACGCTATTTCTAGTGACCTAAAAAGAAAATTCTGTCTTAGGAAACCCTTAAAAGTAACCTAAGTCAGACCAAAATGCAATTCCAATAAACATAGAAAAGCGTGCAAATACTATTTCTAGTGGCCTAAAAAGAAAATTCTGTCTTACGAAGCCCTTAAAAACAACCTAAGTCAGACCAAAAAGTAATTCCAATAAACCTAGGAAAGGCGTGCCAATGCTGTTTCTAGTGGCCTAAAAAGAAAATTCTATCTTGGGAAGCCTTGAAAAGCAACCTAAGTCAGACCAAAAAGCAACCTCCAATAAAACCTAGAAAGGCGCGCAAACGCTATTTCTAGTGACCAAAATAAGAAAATTATGTCCTAGAAATCATAAAAATGCGGTCCAAGTCAGTCAAAAATAGAAAAATTCAATAAGTTTAGGAAAGTGTGCAAATACTACCCCAGGCGAACCCAAAATGAAAATGTTCCTAGAAAAATGTGTAAACATTAATCTAGGGACAACCAAAAATATAATCAACAAAACCCTAGAAAATAGTGTAAGCATTAATTTAGGGACAAAACCCTAAGAAAAGAAAAAATCTCCTCGGGACATGAATAATACGACCTAACTCAGTCAGGTAAGAGTACCCCTATTTTATGCAAGGGACGCATGATGCAACTTATGATGCGCGGAGCCATGTAGCTTAAGCATCATGAGCGGGCGCATACAGCACGACTTGTTTGAAATAGGACAAAAGGAAGCTTGCCTACCTTCAAAAATATTACTACATAACCTATGGGCGAACTAATAAATTCCTAGAAAAGTAGGAACAAATCTACCAAATCCTATTTCAAAAATGGGGAATAGAACCTAAGTCAGTCAAGTACGAGTACCCCTATTTCACGCAAGGGACGCATAATGCAACTTATGATGCGCGGAGCCTTGTAGCTTAAGCATCATAAGCGGGCGCATACAGCACGACTTGTTTGGAATAGGACGAAGGGAAGCCTGTCTATCTTGGGAAGTGTTAGTACGTACTCAAATGGGTAAAATTAACAACAACCCTCTATGAAAACATGAGAATGTTTATCTAGGGACAAAACCTAAATCAAAATCAAAAAATGTTACTAGAGAAGCGTAAAAATGTTAATCTAGGGACAACAAAAACAAGTCAATTGATTCCCTCTTGGACTTACGTATGACTCGGCTAAAAATTGGTCGGGACCAACTAAATCCAGCTAAATTGGGGTGCATTTGGATAAGCCGTGTAAGTCGTCGTGCGCTGGACCCAATGTGATGACCTGATTCGAGCAGATTGAGGGAAGCCCTGTCTTTCTCAGGAAAGGTTTTACGTAACCCAAGTTGGGATTAGTTAAAACAAAAAAAATAAAAAATTCCCCTAGAAAAGCGTGCAAACGCAGGACTAGGGACAAAACAGTATTGATTCCCTCTCGGGAAGAATGCTACATAACCTAGGGTGGTCGGGACGATAGAAAGCCTACCCATCCCGGGATGTGGGAGATGTAGCCTAAGTTGGTCGGGATGATGGAAAGCCTACCCAACAAAGGTTGCATCGATATGTAACTCAAGATGGAATTGGTCGAAACTAAAAAAAAAAATTCTCCTAGAAAAACGTGTAAATGTTTAACTAGGGACAAATAAATTCTCCATCTGAGAAGTATTAACCCGCAACCCGAATGGAGCAAAAAAAGAAAGTTTCGTCGTGAAACGTGCAAACATTAATCAAGGGACAAAAACAAGAATAAAGAAATTTTCTTCGCCACAGGACGCACTGGCTCGCAACGTGATGACGAAGGACCAAAAAACATACAAAAAATAAAGAAACACGGGGTTCAACCTAATCATGCAATGTTTCTAAATTCAAAGTCTGTTTTAAATTATTAAGGGTTCAAGTTGTTTATGTGTTTTATTGAAAATCCTCCAAAACGCTTCGGGCCTACCCTGTGCATACATCTAAGTCCAGATTCTTTTTAAATTTTCAGACATCTTTTTAAGGGTTCTAAGTATTAAAACATAAACATTAAAGTAGAGAGGGTTTTTAGGCATACCTAGCGGCCCGATCCCGAGATATGCAGGCTAGGCGTTCAGAGCAGCAGCTCAGGCTCTATGCTGGCATCGGTGTAGTGGAAGCGGCTCACCGGCCATGGCTCCAATGTGTGGGCTGGAGGGTCGTACCGCGCCGGGTCGAAACCCCCGGGCATATCCCCGGCCCAGACTGCGCGAAGGAGGTTTGGGAGGTGTGAGTTGTCCGCTGCTAGCTCCTCGGCGGTGGGTGGCTCGCCCCGGGCGACGTCTACCTCGGACGCATCACATTGCTCCTTCATCGGCACAGATCTATCCGATAGTGGCTGGGCAGGGTTGGCGAGTAAGGAGCCGAGCCCTGTTAGGTTCATCAGGCCTCTAAAGACTGACTCTGTGCTCTGAGTCCCGGTGGACTTAGCTAGGATCGCGGCCTCGGGAGTTGTGTGGGTGGGGTCCGTCCTGGGACCCGCATCGCTGATCGCTTGGTCTTCGCCATTCATCATTTTGCCAGAGAGAGTAGAAGTTTTGAGAGAGAAGAGAAAGATAGAGAGAGAGAGAGTGCAAGCACGCGCACGACTCAAATGTGTCGCGACCTACTTTTATAGTGAGACGCGCGACCTTTTATATACCCAGCACGCGCCACTTGACTTGGCGTGCGCTACTTCACGTCGTTCCACATGGCGCCGCACTGGCTCACCTATTGCGAGCCACCTCACCTTGTGTCGCGCCACGTGGCGCTTCCCCATGCTGCGCACGCCACGTGTCCTCCCCTACCACTCTCTTCCTTTGGTTTTAAATTGAAATCCACGTTCAGAGTCTATCTCCGACGTTCTTAGAATTCCTTAGGAGCCTTTCTCTCTTTCTCCCTCGTTCTGCTTGTTAAACGTCATCTTTCATAACCCCAGGTTTCTAAAAAATAGTCTGTCTCACGACCTTAAACTGAGTGCTTTGGGTCTGTATCACGACCTAAAACTGAGGGCTTTCGGGTTCGTCCCTCGATCTGAGATCAGATAAACTGGTCCATCTTATGACCTAAAACTAAGTACCATGTTCTCGCCAATCCAAATTCGAGAATCCAAAGTGTTATAATTGCTCGCAGTCGGGCATGACTATAAACTGATTAATCGCAGTCTGGCACGACTATAAACTGATGCTCACAGTCCGGCACGACTATAAACAGATTGCTCGCAGTCCGGCACGACTATAAACTGATTGTTCGCAGTCTGTCATGACTATAAAAGGTTGGTTTACTATTTTTTTTTGCTTTTTATTTTTTGTTTTTGTTTTTTGCTCGATGAACGATTTTAATCAAAAGGGAATGTCTATGATTCTTTGACATTCACTCATCCACGCTTCGCGATGAGAGTTTTTTCAAAGAGGGACAATTGTAGACACCCCATTTTTTATTAAACCGAACATCGACCTGTTTCCATAGACTTCCGATGATGAAAAGTGCATCAATCACATCTAAAGGAACTTCTTCACGTATCCGAAAGCCCGAAGAGTACTTCAAAGTGCAACCCCAAACACTTCGAGACAACCCAGAACACCCTAAAAAATACCAAAAAGACCCATTGGTGCCCCACCCAGCGCGCGTCATATCATATGGTGCACGCTACCTTCCTAAAAATATCTCTCGTTGACAAAAATACTGAAATGGCAATGTGTGGCATATCCTTTTTACCCAATGACCCAAACCACCTCAGGAACCCTAAAACCAATCGAAACTGACTTTAGACCAGGCGTCGCGCCATCTCAAAATGTCGCACGCCCACTCCCACATGTCGCACGCCACCTTTGAGGAGACTTCAACCCCAAGTCATCTCCTCACTCGTTTTTCTATAAATAGGCCACCCCCACCATTTGAGAGATCCCAGAGCTGTCAACCCCCCTCCAAAATTAGAAAATCTCTCATATTCTCAAAAAAACTCAAAAAATCTTACATAAGCCAAACCTCTATCCAAATACACCCCAAACCCTCATATTCTTCACACTTGGAAGACCCCGAAGGCTCAAAAGATCGTGCGGAGGACTCCCCGGAGACGTGCAGTACGTGAGGAAAGGCTGCAAAAGCTGTTTAAAGCCTAGTTCGAGGAAGTACTCGAGAAGCTCAAAGACCACACGAAAGGACCCCAGAAGCCATAGACGTTGCTCAGAATCCTACTAGCTCACGGGATATATGGTAAGTCTCCAAACCCACTTATTTCATAGATATAGTCTTTAAAACTTCTGCCCTTTTTGTAAGAAAGGGAGAAGAGGTCGTTGGCCTCCTTCTCCCAAATTTTCATTTCTTTCAATAAATGTATTTTTATAGTCTTCTATTAGAATCATTATGTTAGTTTCTCTCTCCCTCGCAGTTTCTCTATCTTTTAAATAACTGTCTAAGCATGCTTTTCTTAATCTTTTGGTAAAATCCTTTTTAGCCCTTTCCTTTCGTTATCTTTTAGTCTTTTAGTCGAATCGCATATTAGGTTTCTTTTTCTACGTGCTAACCTACGTGTTAGTCTTATAGTAGAATCGGATGTTTAGCATTTTCCTTTATTCTTTAGTCCTTTCCTTTCTTTTCTAGACTGCATATTTTCTGCTTTTAAACAGTATGCCTTCTATGCATCAACTGTACTGTTATGCTGCCATCCTCCCACCTGACATGTCTAAAGTGTAAGTATGTGTAGAAAGCCTTAGTTTTAGGTTAGGTTTTATTTCCTTGTTTGTTTGTGTATGTTCTCTCTTTAACCCCTTTCTCTATGTGTTGCTTTTGATAAATTTAAGACAAAAACAAAATGGAACGGTTAAGTAGAGGCCGATCCTCGGATCAAGTGAGAGGGGTGCTAACACCTTCCCCTTTCGTACCCTATCTCCCGAACTAAGATTTCTGGTAATGACGGACTTGTTTACCTTGAAAGAAAACGGCCCATTTTTGGTTTCTTCGTTTATCCAAAAACCCAGTGGCGACTCTGAAAAAAAAATTGCACGGTTCTCAACCCACGAACGCGCATTTTGAGAGAAAACCTCTCTCCCCTCCGGTCGATGGGGCGATGAGAAAGCGGGCCCCCCCCACAGTATCGTGCTAGCCCGAGGAAACTCCGAATCTTGAAAATAGACTTCGGTTGCTTCCAATCTAGAACAACTTCGACCTTTGATGGATTGACGGAGACCCCTTCCTTTGAGATGACATGGCTGAGAAACTTCACTTCTTCTAACCAAAATTCGCATTTGCTCGCCTTTGATTACAATTGATTCTCTCTGAGGATCTGAAGAACAATTCTCAAATGTTGCTTGTGTTCCTTCTCTGACGAAGAATATATGAAGATGTCATCGATGAAAACGACAACGAACTGGTCGAGGTAGGCTGAGAAGATCTTGTTCATAAGGCACATGAATACGATCGGGGCATTATTGAGTCCGAAGGGCATGACTACAAACTCATAATGACCATAACGTGTTCGGAACACCGTCTTAGAAATATCTTCATCTCGTACTCTTAGCTGATGATAGCCTAACCGTAAATCGATCTTAGAATAGCAAGTCGAACATCTCAGCTGGTTAAATAAGTCATTAATTATGGGAAGTGGATATCGGTTCTTGATTATAACACGATTCAACTATCAGTAGTCGATGTAGAGACGAAGAGAGCCGTCATTCTTTTTGGCAAAAAGGGCAGGTGCGCCCCACGGTGATATGCTTGGCCTGACGAATCCCTTCTCTAGTAGCTCTTGAAGTTGAGTCTTTATCTTCCACAATTCTGCCGGTGCCATACGATGAGGAGCCATCGATATGGGAGCCGTTCCCAGTTGAAGCTCCATACAGAAGTCCAAGTCCCGTTTTGGTGGGAGTCCTGAAAGTTCCTCTAGGAAGACATCTTCAAAATTGCTCACGATTTGAGGTAGAGACACGGTCTTTCGGCTCTCGTTATTAAGTACCAGACTGGCCAGCCGAGCCGTGATACTCCTTTTCCATTGCGTTCCTCATTCGATCCGGGGTAAGGGATGGTGTCTACCCCCCTAAAAATGGAAATATGTTCCATCTAGGCTACGAGCCGTGATCCTCCTCCCGTGGAAGTCAATCAGTGCTCGGTGGTGGAATAACTAATCCATCCCGAGGATAACGTTATAAACGTTCATATTGATGACCCGTAGATCGCATGATGATTGCATACCAAAAATTATAATTTCACAATTCTTACAAATATGGTGGATAGGTGAGAGTCCACCTAAGGGTGATACTACTGACATCGCATTGTTTAGAGGTTCTAACGGTAACTCCAGCGAT
>JAUTBS010305459.1:0-10856 GCA_032361285.1 Aequorea victoria
AGTTACTGTTACATATATACATACGGATTACATATTCTTTGATCTATTGCTCAAATGATATAATCTAATGAAATCTTATATCTCCGCATGCTTGGTGGTCTAAATCTACCCATTAACTGTTCTACGATGATATAACTATATGTATTGATTTATTGTAACTTAATCGAAGAACAGAGGATGAACTTACCCGGATCACCACTGTGATGAAGACAACCGAAGAAGAGGGGTGGTGGTGCTTCAGGTATCAGTACCCACGTTAGGTAGTGAGTGGTGGTGTGATGATGGTTCGCGGCTACGACAGTGATGGTATCGGTGGTGGCAGATAGAAGAGTACTGAGAGATTGGGAGGTCGAGAGAGTAGAGATAGAGTTCTGAGAGCAGAGGGAGATACAGAGGAATGAAATGGGGAAGGAATCTCATTTAACATGGGAATGGACCATGAAATCAGGGAGGTGATCCCTGATTTCCTTCCACTTTTCACAATCAACTCCCCAAAAAGGAGAAAGCTGGCCCATCCAAAGCATATCTCAGCAGAATTTTTGGGCACACAGTTGTCACCCATGATCTTACCCTTCCTTTCTTTATTTCTTTCTTTTAATTATTCCTTTAATTAACTTAGTTAATTAATTAATAGTTAAATAAATCAATTAAAGTTTTAAATAAGTCTTTAATTAAACTATTATTTCGAAACTTATTTTATCACTTTATTAAATCTTATCTTATTTATTTAATTCATTTGTTATTTAATTACTTAAATAATTTGTTGAATTAATATTTAATTTAAAAAAAAATTTAAAAATTCACCGAGTTTTACACAACATAATAATAATGGAATAGCGATATGATCGTCAATATGTTTGTGGGAAACCATCAACAACAACCACAGGAACAGCCTGGGTGCAAGTGCCAGAAATCATAGTACTCGGGGCAGCCTCAACCCATTGGATCCAATCATCGAATATAGAGTCACCACAGGGTGGCACCTGGGCCTTTTCCCAAAAGCAAATCTTCTTATTCCGTAGAACTTTTTCTTTAGTGTCAAGAATCTGCACAGGTTGTTCCTCATAGGTTAAATCCTCACGAACTCAAAGTGGTTCATAATCCACAACATGCGTCGAGTTATAGACGTACTTCCTCAACATTGATATATGAAACACATTATGAACCCCGATGAAGCTAGGCGGCAAAGCCACATGATAAGCTACCTCACCAACACGGTTTAGAATCTCAAAGGGTTCAATATATCAGGGACTCAGCTTCCCCTTCTTGCCAAAGTGAATGATTCCTTTCTAAGGTAAAACCTTGAGGAATACCATATCTCCAACATAAAACTCTAAGTCTCTCCTACGTAATTTGGCATAACTCTTTTCTCAATTTTGAGCTGCTAAAAGCTTATTCTGAATAGTGGCAATCTTTTGAGTTGCATTCTCTACCAAATCAGGTCCAATAAGTTGTCTCTCACCAACTTCATACCAACACAAAGGGGACCTACATTTCTGCCCATACAAAACTTCATACGGTGCCACTCCCAAACTTGAATGATAACTTTTATTATAAGAGAACTCCATCAGTGGTAACTGATCATTCCAATTACCTTTCACTCTAATGCACAAGCTCTTAATATATCCTCTAACGTTTGAATAGTTCTCTCTGACTGTCCATCGGTTTGTGGGTAATAAGTTAAACTAAGATCCAACTGAGTATCCATAGCAGTCTACAAAGCACCCCAAAACTTAGAAACAAAATGCGGATCACGATCCGAAACAATGGATACAGGTAAACCATGAAGCCTAATAATCTCTCGCACATAAAACTGTGACAAACGATCCAAGGTATGTGTCATCCTGATTGCAATGAAGTGCACTGACTTCGTGAGTCAATCTACTATCACCCAAACAATGTCATGTTCATTACTCGTACGAGGTAAACCAGACACAAAATCTATCGTGGTATTCTTCCACTTCCACTCGGATAGTGGTAAAGGTTGAAGTTTCCCTGCTGGTCTTTGATGTTCAATCTTCACTTGCTGACAAGTAAGACACGAGCTACAAATTCTGCTATATCTCGTTTCATTCCGTTCCACCAGAATTGCTCTCGAAGATCACTATACATCTTAGTACCTCCCGGATGAATGTTGTACCCAGAACTATGAGCTTCGGTCAGAATCTCTTTTCTTAACTCACTATTGGCAGGTACACACACCCGATCTCTGAATTTGAGAACTCTATTCTCACTGATATTGAAATTTTTAACCTCTCTTTTGTGCAACTCTTCCACATTCCTCTTGTATTGAAGATCATCCTTTTGAGCCACACAGATTATCTCCAGCAAGGTGGGCCTCACTGTCTACTGACTACACAAGGTCATTTCCCCATGTTGTGTTATCTCTACATTCATCCTCCTCAAATCTTCCATTAAATGATGTTGAACTGTTAATGATGCCGAGCAACCTCCCAAAGACTTCCTACTCAAAGCATCGACCACAACGTTCACTTTCCCCGAATGATAAATTATCTCGACATCGTAGTCTTTCAATAGTTCAAGCCATTGCCTTTGAGCTCTTTTTAAGTGAAGATATACTTCAGACTTTTATGATCAGTATAGATATCACAAGATTCTCCATATAAATAGTGCCGCTATATTTTTAGTGCGAAGATAATAGCTGCTAACTTCAGATCATGCGTGGAGTAGTTCTTCTCACGAACTTTCAACTGGCGTGAAGCATAAGCTATCACCTTATCGTGCTGCATCAGAACACAACCCAAACCTTGGTGAGATGCATCACTGTAAATTATAAAATTACCGCCTTCAGTTGGCAATGCTAGAACTGGTGCTGAAGTCAACCTTTGCTTAAACTCCTAAAAACTGTGCACACATCTATTCGTCCATTCATACTTCACCTATTTCTGAGTAAGGCTGATAAGCGGCAGGACAATACGAGAAAACCCTTCCACAAATTGTCGATAATAGCCCCCCAGTCCTAAAAAATTACGTATCTCAATCACTAACGTCAGTTGCAGCTAGTCGACAATAGCCTCAATCTTGTTGCTATCCACAGATACTCCATTCTTACTGACTACGTGGCCAAGAAAAGAAACACTATCCAGCCAAAATTCACACTTGCTAAACCTGGCATACAACTTCTTGTCCCTGATAGTCTAAAAGATTTCCCATAAATGCTCTTCATGCTTCTCCTTACTTTTAGAGTAGATCAGGATGTCATTAATGAACACCACTACAAAAAAATCTAACTGTGGTTTGTGTTAGCCTAAAGGTCTTTCAATCAAGTTTTCTTTTGGTTTTAACTTAACAACATATTGATTTGATCTTTTAGGAGATTGTTAGCCAAAACAAATTGATAAATCATTATTGTTTGTTCATCATGTTTTGACATTACAACATAATTGATTTAATCTTTGGAAGTTTATTAACAAAATCTTCTTGATTATCCTAATGACATGTCTATCTATGAAAAAGTCTTTTTCAGGATTAATTATCTTTTTATAGCCCAAGAAATCTAGCAAAAAATCAAGAGAATACATTGAAGATGTAGAAAATTTTTAGAGATAACTGAGCCCAAGAAGAAAGATTGCACTTCAGTGAAATCAAAGGGAAAGAAGAAAAGGGTCGACACCACACCTAGATGTTCCAGCAAAAATGGTCGACACTAAGGAAGAATGGGTCAACACCAAAGTTGTTCCCGTGGGCACTGGTTTAGAAGAGTTCCCAAATGCAAAGAAAGGGTCGACACCAAGTGGTTTGAATCAACACTAGCTATTTCAGATCTAGACCGATTGGATCAACACCTCTGAGGAAAGGGTCGACACCAGGAGCTTCCCATGGGTACCAACATTCTGAGATCTAAGAAATACAAAGGAATGGTCGACACCAAGGCAAAGATCTCATTTTGTGTCGACACCCAGGAAGGTTAGTATCGACACCTGCGCAGAAATTTCAAATTCCTGAAGCATCCAACGACTAGTTTTTATGAGCATTAAATGTCTCTAACGGTTAGTTTTTCCTCTCCAACGGCTCTATTCTTGATCCAACGTTTAAATACCCACATTGAAGATCAGAATAGCATGGAAGTGATGCAAGAAAAAGGAACAAGGATCAATCAATAAGAAACATCTCTCAGATCCAAAACACTATGCTAAAGAGTTCATACTCTATTTTTATTCAGAATTCTTTTTGAATATTTCTTCCTCTCTTCTCCTCTGTATTTGATTGTAAATCTTCTTGAGAGAGAGTGATATTTGTAAGTGAGATTTATTGATTGTAAATCATCTTACAAAGAGGATCATCAAACCTCAAATCTCCTAGAGCCAGGTTACGATTCACCTACTCAAGGAATCTGATTTCTGAGGTTGCTCTTTGCCCTTGTTTGAAGAAGGTGGTTTCGCTTCACCCACTCAAGAAGAATAGACTTTGATTCGCATGTAAGAATAATAGGCTACGCCTTGCCTGTAAAGAGGTCGTCATCAGTGGTTTCGATTCACCCATTAGAGAATCCGATAGTGAATTCCCAAGACTCTTTGGGGAATGGACGTAGGTTGAGTTCACCGAACCATTATAAATTGTGTTTGCATCTCTCTTCCCTTAAACTCTTTATTTTCTGCTCTTTATTGTTTTATTTTGCTACATAACTTGATTAATTTTAAAAGAGTTTAAAAGTTTTCCATCAACCCATTCACCCCCCTTTGCGTTGATCTTAGCTAAGATAACTAGGACCACTAAGATAATCATAGGTCTACAGTTTGAAGACCCAATTCATCAAATCTATGAATGCCGCTAGAGTATTGGTCAAACTAAAAGGCATAACCAAGAATTGATGTCACGCCCCAATTTGGGAATGGTGACCGGCCATGGATTGTGGACCTTAGCCCAACAAGCCAAGTAAGCCTTAACAAAATTAGTTAACTATAAACTAATTAAATTATTCAATTTTATGAATTTAAATACTAAAAATCCATTTTTCTTATTAATTGGGTCAACAGCCCAAGAAGAAATCATAAAGATGTCCAAACATGACATAAATGGGTCAACAGCCCAATAATCTCATCATAATGATGTCACAATCTCAAATATGAATGTACTAAATAAATGCGAAATCAATTAATTAAAATATCCTAGAGGTCAAAGGATTGGATCCCCCATAGCTGTCCATCAACTAGATCATCTCTCACACGCTACCTGAAAATGTTATGGGACAACGTCAGTATAAACTAGTGAATAGATTCATGTATAGTACAATACAGTTCTAAAACGGGAAATGGAAAATAGAGTGTACAATAACCTATCATGGCATGGTAACTATAGCAATAGTAAAATGGGTAATCACAACACCCTTCATTTTTTCTCTTTTCATTTCATTTCTTTTCTCTTTCACTTCATTTGAAAATCCATACATTTTTTCATTTTAAATTGGACGTCAAGTGTCCTCATATCATACAATATCTATATCATGATAATATAGTAAAGACGACATGCTCATACAAGAGTGGAAATAATCAATCAGTGCACAGAAATAATTTGAACATATAATAAGTATCAGTGCCACATTTACTCTGGGTCTCTTGACCCTTGGATCCAATCGTCGACATTAGAGTCACCACGGATTGACGCCCGGGATTATTTTCTACACGATTCCAGTTAAGGTCACCGGACACACCCGGACTGTTCCTTAACCGTTGAGTCAACTAAGGTCAACACATATTCAAACCGGTTCTTTTCCTTAACTGGCCAAAGTCACCTCAGAAGAGGGCGTTCCCTTGGACTTTTTAACATTCCAAGAATCTCATTTCATGATCGCACCATATATATAATAAAGAGTATCTCTTTTTTATTATCTTTAATTCAAATATACAATAGTTTTCACAGTAGAGTACATCATACATTTATTTAAAGATATTCAAAACATAAATATTTTTCCTTTAAACATTTATCTAAAGAGTTTGCATATAAAAGCGTAAGTAAAAGCATTTATTTTAGAGTTTGCATAAATGGTGAAATGGAAAACATTTAAAACAATTTTGGGGGTACGAGAATTTATTTTGAAAGATAAATAGCATGAAAACTACTCACCTCAAGTCCAAGCTAACTCTGACGCCTCACTTTACACGACACATTCATTAAATATCAAATGAAGATGTAAGATTATTTTAATTGGTTGATAAGAGATTTTAACACTAGAATATAAACCCTCTAAGACCTAGAGAAGTGAGTGATCAAAGTGAAGAAGGAAAAGACTTAAAAAAATTACGCCAAGTTTGAGACACTAAGTTCGGTCGCATGGATCACGACCCAAACGAAGGATTTTGAGGTAAAGTCCAACATAAAAATTTAAGCTCATGGACTTATGAATTTAATGAATGGATTAGATTTTAATTTTAAAGTTGAAATAATTACAATTTAGTCCCTCCCATGAACTAATTACACAAAAAGGTCAATTTTGGTAAAAATTGCAAGAAAGATCCCACATAATTATTCAAATTATTAAATTAATAAAATAAAACAAATATTTAAATACCATTTCAGTCCCAAACCGGCAGCCTTGATGAGTGCACATTGATTTGACCATTTTTTTGTATTTTTGAAGAAAATAGGAAAATGAGAGAAAGTGTGATGTGAAGGTTGAGTGTAAAACAAGTAAAGGCTTGTTTGGAAATTTAATTTAGTTCTATACTAGCTAAATTATTGTAGGAGATTATTATACACTTAAATATATTTCATGAAGATACAAATATTCAGATTTATTAAATTATGGAAGAAAACTACCCAGAGAAAAATTAATGCATTTTTTCTTTGACATTTTCTCATCATTCTTGATAAGACCAAACAAGGCCTCAAATCAACTATTCATGTACCCTAATAGTGTTCCAATAGTGCCTCAATAGTGGTCTCGAAAGACCCTTGAAAGACTTGTTTGATTGACCATTTTCAAAATATTTAATTAATTCCAAAAAATAGGAATTTTGAGGCTATAAATAGGAGGTGTTTCCGAAGCCTTTTCCCATTTGCTTCAAAGTATTTCTCTCACTAAACCCCCCACCCCCAAGTGGTTGGCATCCAGAGGAGAAAAGGAGAGAAAAAGAAAGAAAAAGAGGAAGAAAGAAGAAGAAGGAAGAAGAAGAAAAAGGAAGAAAAGAAAGAAGAAAAAGAAAAGAAAGAAGTTGGAAGCTTGGAGTTCAACCCTAGAAGCAAGAAAGCAAAGGTAAGAGAATTTTAGAATCTCATCTTTTTTCCCTAATATCACCTTCTCTTTTCATATCCTCTTCAAGATAAAAAGAAAACACTAAAAACGGATAAAAATAGGCGTTATGTCTTGAATCTTGAAAAGCTTATTCTAGGAAGTTTTTGTTTGAGCACTAAATGGAAGATAAATGTTGTAAAAACTCAATTTGGACCTTTATATACATATATAATATTGTTTTGAGGAGTTTTGGGTAGGCTTTATGTGGGAGAAATAGGAGTTGAAGTCCAAAGTTTGAAAACATGAAGAACAGAGAACTAAACAACAGAATTTATGAACTTCCAACATTTTGCGTATGAATTTATTAAAAGAAAAAAAATATATGTTTAAAATTATTTATTAAACTTTAATTAAATGTAGAACCCACTTATTAAATGTAGAACCCACTTATTTTTTCTCTATCATCTCTCTCTACTCTTTCTCAACCATTATATTAAAAAAATCACAACCATTAAAATTGTCACATATGACAAATGTCACATCAACACCAAGCTAAATTGTATTATAGATAATTATTGTGTGCGTATACTTTAAGCCCAGGTTGCATATGAATATTGATTAGTTGATGTTTGTTTTTCTTCCCTTCTTGACCCTCGAATGTAATTTCACGCAAATACCAGTCCCACCAGACACCAGGGTTCTCAAGAAAGCAGTATATTCTCTAGACTGGCCCAGCATTTTCCGTTTATCTGCAATCTTTTAAGGCGACACCATCCACAATCGCGTGGCACTCTGGAAAGTTATTTTCCTCCTGACAATCCATCTCTTTCTGAGGCGATCGATACCCCAGATTCTGGTGAAATGCCAAACATAATTCCTGCGGATAGAAAGGCTGAAGGATTTGGCATTAACTCTGCTGAACTGCAGACGCTACTGAGCAACAGTGGTGATGAAATATATTATTTGAGGTTCTACTGTCTTCCCTTCTGATTCAATTCACGTCAAGAGCTATTGCTATTGTACCAAGTGTTATGCATTGTTCGTAAAATTCTAATTAATCTTTTGCTGTAGGGGTTATGGTAGTAGTTTTGAACAAAAGGATGTTGAATTTTCAGAGACCACAACTGATTTTTCCAATTTCTATGACCAAAACACTGAAGGTAGAATGAGGATGGTTTTCATTACAGTTTTAAAACTGATCATTTAATGGTCGTGCAATGAGTTCTTTGCTTTTCACTTGTTTAGTCCATTTAATCCATGAAAAGCACATCTGAGCTTTTCAACTGATTGATGCATTTGAATAATCATGGCCAAAATGCATTATCTAGGAGTACCTGCTTTCCAAAGGCAGCAGCTTATTCAATGGAATTTGGGGCCAGGATATCAGACTTCAGAGGAGTGGACCAATGAAGGAGCCATTGATTTTGAAGCCACTTCAGTTCTTGAAAATATAAGCATCTACAAGCTTCCCGTTGGTGTAAAACCATCAGAAGAGTTGAAAAAAGGTCTCAGTATCTCAAATACTATTTATCCCCAAGACAAAATAGGTGGTGATGATTTGAAGGCTGAAGCTCAGGCTACTCCGGGGATTTCTTGGAATGCATTGACTGATGCAGGTTTTGAAGCAGTTTCAGAATTTTATGATAATGCTTCTGCTGTATTAACGGGGAACACTAATATTGCTAAGAAGCAAGGAGTTCTTTCTGTTCGTGCAGCATCTATGCTGGTAAAATATATTTCTTCTTTAGGATTACTGATGTACAATGTTCCAGTTTAAACAAATTTTTTAAGGACTCTGTTTCATTTCATGCACGGTGTTTATTGCTTAGTTAAACAAATTTCTGTAGGCATTGCTCACAATGTAGATGTAACTTGCGCGATATATCAATTGAGTAATATAAATTCAGTAAGGTATTCTAGGTTCTCTTTACCAATCCTGTTAATTATATTTTCATTTTGTTCTTGATTTGGGTAATTATATAACCTCGGTATGGCTAAGATAGCATAGTAAATCCTTTTTTGATTTTTTTCTTGAGGGGGGAGATTATTATTATTATTTTTTGATCGGCAAATACGCACGCACCCAACTCCTACACCTTGCACTTGGCAAGGCTTGAACCTTGAGAGGGAGATAAATGCACAAGTTATTATGGGAGGACACCTACATAATTTTGGAGAGTGCTCCCAAATGCATTGATATAACTAGTATGTATGCAATTTATCACTTATTCACTCCTATTTGTTAGTTTATTTATCTCTTTTTATGAAACATTGCTTGTCACTTAAGAATTATACGAGGTTTTGAAACGAGGTTTTGAAGATTGATTATTTGTTCTAGTAGGGTCAATGTAATGATCCGCCCCACGCAATACAATATTGTCCACTTTGCTGGCCACAACATCGTACTTGTCCGCACACGTGCGCCTATGTAGCCAACATACAACTTTATTCTTCTCAAGTTTCACTGGGAAAAGTCCTTATACTTGTTAGGTCCTAAGATTTTCTTATGGTATTAGAAATTTCACTTCCCATCCGATCTAGGATTGGGGTATCACATTCTACCATCCTTAAATGTGTGACATACTCTTTGCATTGCATAGGTCGTTCCCTCAGCTTGCAATGTGGGATAGCATGTCATAAGCAACCACAGTGCATGCTTATGGGCTGCACTGGGTACACTGTACCAGAGTTGGCTCTGGTATGAACCTCTACTCCTCTTAGTAACACTGCCATGAAGCCCTCCACGGTACCAGAGTTGGCGCTGGTATGAAATTTGCAACAACCTGTCACCACCCAATACAATATTATCCGTTTTGTCCGCCACGCGCAATGTAAGCATCCATACATGCACGCTCACGTCGCCCGCACATGCTTTCTTATTCCCAAATTTCTCAGAGAAGAGGCCTTATACTAGGTAGGTTTTGATATTTTACTTATATGACATTTGAAATTTCACTTTCCATCTGATGAGGGATTGGGGTATCACAAGCAGGGTCGACAAAACTGTCATAAACTGCTTGAATATAAATTATGGACCCTTAGTAGTTGGAATTCGTACTTGAGATAGCTGAGCCTTATCACGAGCTAATGTGGCAAGTGAAGTTTCCATCTTCGTTAGAGAAATCATTAGCTCAAGTGGCAAGAGCTCCAATAACCCACACTTATCCCTAGGGTTCAAATCTTGAGGTCCCCAATTCCCGCTTACCTATCAAAAAGAAGAAAAAAATGACATTTACCTTCATCAAATAGAAAAATAAAAATAAGGATCTATCATATTAAGATCGGTAGATGATTATTTCCAGAGTTGGCGAGCATCTAAAATAAATGGTGAATTACAACTCTATTTTACCGCAATTGATTTGTTGATCTTTGCACTTCTAATATCAGAATTCAAGGTCATCAACTCTGGCGAAGATTGGTAGATTTTTTCTTTATTGTATTCTGTTTACTAGTACTCTTATTCGAACCAGAAGGGCTTGAAAATTGATTGGAGTTTTGTGAGAGTTTTTGCGGCTTTCAAACAATAAGTTTCAAAACATCACAAATATTCCTCATGGTATCTCTCTAAAATCTCGATATCAAGAAAGTAACGCAGATGACCCAAATCTTTCATCTCAAACTCATGAAACATATGTTTTACTTCAGAGATAGCAGTAGAATCAGA
>JAUTBS010305569.1:0-10855 GCA_032361285.1 Aequorea victoria
AAATGGTATACCCCATCGTGTGACAGTAGTCAACACAAATGCCTGGATACGGAAATTCAGTAGCTTGAATGATCCCGAGACCTGGCTCTGCAATAAGTCAGAATTTTTTTTTTAATTTTCGATTCTGCCTCCGTGCGTCCGGACATAACCCTTCCGCGTCCGGACGTAAACCTCCAGAATGGTTACTGTTGTCTTGCGTCCGGACGTGCGTCGCCTGCGTCCGGACGTGAAAGTCCAGAATGCTCACTGGTCAGAAACGTCCGGACGTAACTCCTTCGCGTCCGGACGTGTTTTAACAGAAGCTGCAGTTTTGGTCCTGTCTCAGTTTTAACGGGTTAGTACAACAACCATGTTTTTTCCATGATCAAATACGAATTTGAGAATCCGAATCTATTTTAAGTTTGCTGTCCGTTTTGGTGAAAAACAAGATTCTCAAACTTCATATTCATCATGAAACAAAAATACATGGCAGAAAATAACCAAATTAAAATTACAGAATATAAATGAAATGCAAACCGAGACCCGTATATCATACGGTGTCCTTAAAATAGATTCACCGCCTCACCATAGTGCTAGAGGTTGTATCGACGTCTATCTCCCAGGATACAACGGTTGGACGTCAATCGGAGGAGCACGCCTACGATTGAACCGGCAAATGTGAACTTGTTCGAACTCTTTTTCTTCTCAGCATAAACTCTTTCTCTTCTTGGTGTTCTATGATCTGAAGTTGTCAAGATGTGTGTCTAACAAATGAGAGGGGAGCCTCTCTTATATAGTGCCCCAAGAGGTAATTGAAAGGCCACAATAATGCTGAATTAAAACCCTCCCACTAATACAATGAATGACTGAATTAAGACCATGAATGGTCACATGAAATGTCATGGCCAAATGAAGGGTCATGGCCAATGAAGAGTCATGGCCAAATGAATTCATCACCATGAATTCTGTGCAGAATTCTAACAGTTATAGCAATCCAATGCTATGTGCCCTAGCTTATCACATAACTAAAAAATAGGTCTATGATTAGGTTCAAATCCAACTTATGATTATGATCCCCTCAACTGATGAGTTGAATGGTAATTACTTCTTCCACGATCTGTGTTATAAAAGGATCTTCCTCTTCCTCTATAGTTCTGAGATCTTGTAGAGTTGTTTTTGGAGAATCCTGATGTAACATTCATGGTAACAGTATGAACAACATCTTTCTGATCATCAAGTGTTTCTTTGATAGTTAGTTCTTCGGCATGCAGCATGATATGAAGATCTTCAAAGGTGATAGGATCATTTCTAATGTGATGGAGTTTTGACTTTAGATTTAGAACATTAGTTCCAGAAACAGATGTAAATCTCCTTTCGAAAGCTGTCCAAGCTCCATGAGCAATGATTTGTCCAATAACCAGAGACAAGGTAGAAGATGAAAGAGTGGAATTGATCAATTAAGGTCAGTAGTGCTTGATCTTGTGTTTTCCACTGAAGATAAAGAGAATTTTCTTTTAAAGTTTACTAACTATTCTACAGTTACAAGAGCTATGGCTGCAGGAGTATGAACTAATTGATGGGGTCCACCCCATGAAAGTTTTTTTCGTCTGCCCACACCGAGCGTCGAACCCTCGCTCCCATCGCCGAATCCCGCACACCATCGCTGAATCCTATTAATTGCAAGATCAGTGTTGGAGATTTTTTCTGATCTATCTTGTCACCTATAAATTGGGAGACTTCTGAATTGTGATAGTTAGTCATCGAGAGTGCATTGTTGAGTGATTTGCGTGTAATTATAGTGTGTGGTGTGTATTATGTCAAGAGATTGAGAGAACCAGAGTTGAGAGAAAGAGTTCAGAGAAAGTTATTGAGTGTGCATGAGACTTTCTTTCTCATCTTCTTTCATTGTATCTCAACTGTTGAAATTAATTTCTACTTTCAGTGGATGTAGGTCAAAGAGCCAAATCACGTATTTTCTTGGGATTTTATGTGTATGATTGAGTTACTGGTAGAATGAGTAGTCTCAACAAAGTAATATCAGAGCCTAAGCGAGACATTCATGGTGATTCAAAATTCTGTCCAGATTGAACTTGATCGAAATCAAGTTTTAAGCACACCACTAGCTACGTCTCACTGAAATGATCACAATAGAGCAAAGACCGAAGCCATCAGCCACCAGACGTGCCCTCACGCGTCGCCGAAAGATACTGCGCGTGGGCTTCACTCGCCCCACGTGTCTTCTTCGCTCGTTTGGCACAACCCCGACCAAGACCCGACCCGGACCCAACCCGTTAACTCGCGCGCGCCTGGAGATGGAGCCGAGCCGAGCAAGCTGAGCCGCGAGCCATATTTGAGTCATTGACTGCGAGATTTTGAATGGTTGTTTGACAGCGAGATCTTGACTAGTTGTTTGACCAAGCAATATTCTGACTTCCAAGCATGAGAAATTGACTTCTTCTCGCGATATTTTGATCGGGGACGGCGATATTTTAATTCGAAGTAAAGATATTACCTTTGTAGCTAAGGTATTAACTATTTATCTCTATGTTTTTACATAATCAGTCAATATATTGTTCGTACAATTAATATTTTGATCGTTTCTAACGAGTTTTTATTAGCAAGTTAAAGAATGAGTTGTTCAAGTCCTTTGACACAAAGGATTTAGGCCCAACACAATAGATTCTGGGCATGAAGATTGTTTGAGACAGGAAGACAAATAAGCTGTGACTATCATAGGAGAAGGATGTTGAACGTGTGATTGAAAAGTTCAATATGAAAAATGTTAAGCCTGCTAGTACTCCGCTAGCCATTCACTTCAAGTTTAGTAAGAGTATGTGTCCCTCTTCCACAAAAGAGAAAGAGAAGATGAAGGCAATTCTCTACTCCTCAGAGGTAGGGAATTTAATGTATGCTATGATTTGTACCCGATCAGATATTGTTCACGCTATTGGCGTTGTGAGCAGGTTCCTGTCCAATCCAGAAAGAAATCATTGAGAAGGCATCAAGTGGATTCTGAGTTGCTTGAAGGGTACTTTGAAAATGTGCTTGTGTTTTGGGAAAGCAGATCCAGTATTAGAAGGTTTTACAGGTGCTAACATGGCAGGAGATCTTGATGGCCGAAAGTCAGCATCTGGGTTTCTGTTCACTTTCACAAGGGGAGCTGCATCATGGCAGTCCAAGCTGCGAAAGTGTGTTATTTTATCCACAACCGAGGCTGAGTACATAGTCGCCGCTGATGCTGGAAAGAAGATGTTATGGTTACAGCAATTTCGTCAGGAATTGAGTTTGAAGTAGAAAGAGTTCAAGGTACATTATGACAATCAGAGTGCTATTGATCTAAGAAAGAATTCAATGTACTACTTTCGTACGAAGCACATTGACGTTCACTATCACTGGATACGCGAAACCATAGAAAAATAGCAGTTGAAGATTATTGATACCTGGATTTGGATGGCTCGACGTTGATCCGCTAGCCCGAACTGTTTGTCTCCTCTTCTCTAAGGAACCTGTAAAAGACAAAAACCTAGGCACCGGTGTGGTACCGGCCTAGGGTCCTCCGATGTTTAAGTCAGTATAGGATCCTTTAGGCTTAGAAGAAAAAATATGCTGGAATGCTCTCTATGTATCAAGATGGCGTACCTTCTTTCATCACTCTGGTGTTGATTTATAGTGCAGTATCGTTTATGGATGCTGTAGGAGATGATCCCTGATATTTTGGGATCTTCCCTGATTCCAGGGATATGACGTCAATCAAATATGGGAACTTGCCTTATCCTGAACAAGAAGTTCAGGATTCGATGTGATCTGCTTTGTTGAGATAACTGTTAGCAGAGATCCTCGGCTATAATTTTGGCGTTTATTATAGGAATTAACTACCGATCACGCACAGCTTCCCGAGCCCGACCAATTCCACCTGATGGTTCAGCTGACCAGGCCCCCATGCCCGAGTGGTATGGTCAGTCTTTGACAATCTTGGGTCGGCGTAGATCTCTGGGGACCTACCCAAGTGTTCTGATTTCTTGTTCTTCGATGGGCTGAACGGGGTTGGCACATGAGTGCGGTCGGTACCTCTTACTATCTGTTATAGACCGACCCGTTAATGGGCCCCCAGGGGTACGCGGCCGTCTTTCATCAGTCGGCTGAACTTTGGTCGAGCATTCGTTCTGCAAATAACGAACGACCAAGAACCCACATCATCAAAAAATAATTACATAAAAAATTAAATTAATTAATAATTAGTTGTTACATAATCAGATAATATTAATTTTAAAAAGTAAAACGAAAAATATAATTTCAAGTGCACATCGTCTATTTTTTAAAATCAATACTATTCATGTATGCATGAATAATTTTATAGATGAGACTACTATTAGAAAAATTATTTTGAAATTATTTTATTGTGAATGAAAATTTAATTAAAGATGATAACGAGTTAGTTATTATTGTAGAATCATATCCTTTTATTGAAGAATTGTGTCATTTAATAAAAGGTTGTATCTTTTATGTGACAACTATTCAGTATGAATAGTTGTGTCTTTTTTTTCGTAATTATTTTGAATAGTCACAATATATGTATATCGTGTATTTTTTTTGATTTTGATATCGTTTTATTATTGTATACATAATGTCTAATTCCATGTAGAGAGTACAAAATATTATTTGGTTCGTCAAATTCATCGATTGGAGTGTTGTTTCTGTGCAATTCAAATTATTGTATTTTGAAAAATATACGTCTGTTACACCGTAAGCATTATAATGGAAATAGATCTATTTTAAGGATATAGTGTGAAATACTAGTCTTGATCTATCATTATCTTTGACTTTGTATGATCTATAAGTTCAATTTTAACTTTAATTTATGTATTTATTTATTAAATTTATAAAAAAAATACGTATTTGCCAACAACTACAACATGAACAATTCAGATGAACATGTTAATTGTTAAGCCTTTCAATTCTTTGACAATTAAAAATTTAGAGATCTCGTTTTGTAATGTTTTATTGACTTATTTTTTATTACTTGTTTTATTTTTAGCACGGCAACCTTATTGCATTTGAGATGGGTTAATTGACCCCAATAATAATTAAAAGATAACTAGATATAGGATAAGTATAAACAGAACGATCGCCTAAGATCGAGCGATAATAAATCAGATAAAATATTAGGACCGACCGATCGATCAAACGAAATAAATAACCAAAGCTATATGTAATTAAAATCACAAATTCAGTCGATTGGGGGCCCGACATCGGGCGAGCAAAACCTACCAATCTACAGAGCACTCGAGAAATAACCCGAAGAGATGCGCTCGGGTGCGCCACTCGCTTGATCAGCCAACCAAGATGACCAAGTCAAACGATAGTAAGAGAAAACTCCAAAATCAACATCGGCGATCTCTCCCGAGATCACCCGAGTAATTGTCCTATGGGTAAATCAAAGATCGAATCATTACGTATCCTGAAGATCTCGCTCAGACCGATAAAACAAGGGTCAAACCCTATCACGTATCCCGAGAATTACGCCCAGACTGAGAAATCAGGGGTCTACCTCTATCAGATCTTAAGATCCACGCCCTTGTCACTCTATATATAGCTACTGCCTATATTTTCCAAAGGTACGTCATTCTTCCACATTTTACATACAGTCTTGCATTACTTTTCTATACTCTATAGTCTATAGTTCTATTCTACTACCTCTCCACTGACTTAAGTATCGGAGGATCATAGGTCGGCACCCCACCGATGTCTAGATTTTGATATTTTGCAGGTCATTGCCGACCTTAAGGAATCGTTTGAATTCAAGCACAAACATTTGGCATTATCTGTGGGAACGATTTATCGTTCTACCTCTCCACAGTTGTTTGCAGTCTGAATGGTTGCCACAAGATCGATGGCTTCTGAAGGAAATCGCCACCAAAACAACTCCCAAGGGGAACGACAGTCCAACGTTAAACAATAATTACGAGATTTAACTCAATTGATCCAGGATCTGATTCACCAAAACCAGGCCATTAACCAAAGGCTTGACAAGCAGGGGAGGCTTCTGCCTGCTCCTTCCCTTCCTCCTCGAGCGCCTCATCCTAAGGGAGGACCTGTGGCCCTCCTTCAACAATGCAATGAATAAAGGCGAGGCCGAGAAGGGGACAACCCAGACGGGAACAAGGAGGTTATCAAAAGTAGGGGACATCACGAGGGTCGAAACGAGGCCCCTAGACAAGATGAAGGTAATTAGCTCGAGAGAACCGAAGTCCCAACTGCCATGGAGGCCGAGCTAAAAGAAGTCAAAGATCAACTTAATAACATAATGGAGGCCATGAAGGGCAAAACATCAGTAGTCGTCGACGAGCTGATGCATAGGACAGATCTACCATTCTCGCTAGCCGTCATGGCCAAGCCCCCTGCCATCTAAATTTAGGATGCCTCAGATGGATGCCTTTGATGTACTGAAGGATCCCCTGGACCATCTGGAGATATACAAGGCCTACATACACCTACACGCGGTCCCAGACTAAATCATATGCCAAGCATTCCTGACCATTTTGAAGGGATCAACACTCGTATGGTTCAGTAAATTGAAGAGTGGACCCATCTCCTAGTTCGCCCATTTAAGTAAGCTTTTCATGGGACACTTCGTTGGCGGTCATCGACACCCGAGGCCGGCCACATACCTTCTCAACATCAAGCAAGAAAAAATTGAGACCCTGCGTCACTATGTGACTCAGTTTAATGCTGAAGCTCTAAAGGTTGATGACATTGACGACAAAGTTGCACTAACGACATTCATGGATGGCCTCTAGTCATTGGCTAAGGCACCCTTAACTAGTATGGATGAGCTTATCGTTAAGGCACAGAATCATATGAACGCCAATGATGTAATGAATGCCAGAGAAGATAGATCCATAGAACCAAAAAAGAAGGGTGATCAAGGGGATAAGAACGACCGAAGGAAGACAGACGAATCGGACTAACCGAGGACATCCTGGGACTCCGACCAGCAACAACATAGTCAGGCCGATTCCAAACGGTCATGAATTCTGACCTGTCAGTTCAAAAAGTACACTCCGCTGAATACTCCTGTCGACCAGATGCTCATACAGATTAGGGATGATACTGGGTTACGTTAACCGAAAAAACTAAAGACACAGTCAAGCCAGCATAATCCAGACAAGTATAGTCGATTTGATAAAGACCATGGCCACAACACCGAAGACTATTTTGACTTGAAGGAGAAGATTGAAGCACGGATCCAGAGCGGCCGACTGAATAGATTCCTGGTCAGTCGATAGAATAGGGATGAGCTATGAGGTCAATAGGATAGACCGCTCCCGGTTAATAGAGACAGAGATGGAAATCTTGCTAGAGAAGTCCAAGTTATATCCGGTGGGTTCGCTGGTGGGGAGAAAGTAGCTCATTCAGGAAGTCTCATTCCAGACGGCTGAGAATTAAGGGGCCGAACGAGATCTGTATGGTCGATCGACCAATTAAAATCACTAAAGTCGAGAAAGTTATAATCTTCTCAAATTTTGACGCTCAGGAAGTTCAACAACCCCACGATGAACCCTTGGTCTTCACGATGGTTATGCCAACTACAAGGTACGCATGATTCTGGTCGATAATGACAGTTCAGCTGACATCCTATTTTTGAACGCCTTCGATCAGCTCAACATAGGCCCAGAGAAGCTGTACCTGGTAAAGTCACCTCTGATTGGTTTCACCTGAGAAAAGGTCCAGCCCTTAGGGTCGATCGAATTGCCCTTAACGGTTGGCTCTAACCCCAAGCAGACAATAAAAATAATCAATTTCTTGGTGGTGGACTGCCCATCAGCTTACAATGTGATTTTAGGGAGAACATCCCTCAATCAACTGAAGGCAATCACGTCCACCTACTACCTTATGTGCAAATATTTGACCGGTCATGGAGTGAAAGAACTCCAAGCAGACCAGACCACGGCCTGTGGGTGCTATGTCAGCTCTCTCAAAGAGCTAAAGGCAAAATAAACAATGACTCTCGACACTACCGAAGTCCGAGATGAAGAGTTCGTCCAAAGAGGAGAACTAGTGGAGGAACTTATCAAAGTGAGTATCGATGAGAACAGGCTTGACCGAGAAGTCCAAATTAGCTTAGCTCTTCCCCCTGATCTCCAGGCAGAGTTGATCTAATTTTTGAGAAGACATCGTTCCATCTTTGCTTGGACGCACGAAGATATGACCGGAATCAGTCTAGAGGTGGTCACGCATCACTTATGTGTTGATCGGCTCTACAAGCCAGTCAAACAGAAGCAACCAGTCTTTGCCAAGGAAAGGAACGACGTCATAGCATCCGACGTCGACAAACTACTAAAGGAAAGATTCATTCGGGAGGTACGATATCCCAACTGGCTATCCAATGTAGTCTTAGTAAAGAAATCAAATGGCAAGTGAAGAATGTGCGTGGACTTCACATACCTAAATAAAGCCTACCCAAAAGATAGCTATCATCTCTCCAGGATTGATCTGTTGGTGGATTCGACCAGCGATCATGACATTCTCAACTTTATGGACGCATTATTAGGCTACAACCAGATCCTTATGAACGAGGTCGATGAGGAGAAGATCTATTTCATCACAAATCGGGGGATCTACTACTATGAGGTGATGCCTTTCGGCCTAAAAAATGATGGGGCCACTTACAGCGCCTGGTCAATCTCATTTTTAGAAAATAGATCGATCGGAATGTGGAGATCTACGTCGACGACATGCTGACCAAAAGTAAAAAAGCTATTAATTATCTCGCAAACCTTGAAGAAACCTTTCGAGCACTACACAACTTTAACATGAAATTAGATCCATCCAAGTGTTCATTCAGTGTGTCGGGAGGAAAATTCCTCGGGTTCATGGTCAGCAAGCGAGGAATCGAAGCTAATCCTGAGAAGATTAGAGCAGTTTTGGAGATGTAGTCTCCAAAAATAGTAAAAGGAGTGCAGAAGCTGACAGGGCGGTTGGCAGCCCTGAATTGACTTATTTCAAAGGCGACCGATCATTGTATGCCATTCTTCAACATCTTGAAGAAGGTGTTTGATTGGACGGAAGACTGCAAGCAAGCATTCGCCGACCTAAAGTGTACCTGGCTTCTCTACCACTGCTATCTCGAGCCGTGCCCGGAGAAGAACTCTTCCTATATCTAGCAGTTTTGGAATTAGCAGTCATCTCGGATCTCACCCGTGAAGATGTAGGGGTCCAGAAGCTCGTCAACTACGTTAGTTGGGCATTTTGAGGAGCAAAGTCCAGATACCCCTGGGTGGAACAGTTGGCATTCGCCCTAGCCATCTCGACTAGGAGACTGCGCCCTTACTTTCAAGCCCACACTATAGTGGTGCTGACTGACCACCCACTGCGAAAGATATTACAAAGGCTAGAAACCTCTAGACGAATAGAGCAGTGGCGAATGGAGTTGGGTGAATTTGACATCTAGTATCGGCCGTGACCAGTCATAAAAGGATAAGCCGTAGCTGACTTCATTGCAGAATTCATGACCCCAGAGCCTATCTCCACCGAGCAAAAGCAAACTCGCTCGGTAACCAATGTTCAGCAAGAGGCCGAGGTCATCCTTGATGCTCAGTAGGTATGGACGATAAACGTTGATGGATCTACAAATCAGTCCGCTAGCAGCGCTGGCCTGGTCCTCGTCTCTCCACAAGGAGAAGTTTTAGAGTATGCTATGCGCTTCAGGTTTCGAGCCACCAGTAATGAGGCAAAATACAAAGTTGTCATAGTCGGACTTGGGTTGGCACTAGCAATGGGGGAAAAATAGGTAAACATCTTTAACAAATCACAGTTGGTGGTCGACCAAGTACAGGACAAATTTGACGCCCGAGAAGAATGAATGAAAGCCTACAAAACCATCATAGAGGATCTTAAGTCCAAATTCGACAAGTTTCTGATTGAAAGGATCTTTAGAGATGACAATGAGAGAGAAGACGACCTTGCTCGGCTTTTCTTAGCTCCTGAGGGGCAGATAGGCCGAGGAGTACTAACAAAGTATCTGACTCAGTCGAGCATCGTTTAGGTGGAGACACCGAACATAGCAGTCAACATGGCACAAATCTGTGTAATCTGGGCAGAAGATATCATTAAATTTCTACGAAGTGGTCAGCTACTGAACGACAAAATCAAGGCAAGAAAGTTAAGATACTGGGCAAGTAAGTACGTACTTATCGATGGTGTTCTATACAAGTGTGGCTTCTTGGCACCTTACCTAAGCTGTATCTCAAAAGAAGAGTTAGAACATGTTATAAGGGAGGTGAACGAGGGGATTTACGACAATCATTCAAGTAGTCGGGCTTTATTTGGAAAAATCCTAAGGGTTGACTACTACTGGCCTACAGTACAGAAAGACGTAGAAGAATTTTTCAAGAAGTGCGACAAGTGTCAGAGATTCGCAACCATCGCCAGGCATTCTGATCGCGTCGTTTGCGGTCAAAGATAAAATTTATAAAATAATCGAGTAATACAAGCTACTCCGTAGAATAGTATGTAAGACCGGATGTCGATCCACAGGGACAAAAAGGCTAAGCTATTAAATTTACCAATTAATTCTATGATTAACTCTAAGTGGGAAAACCAAGTTGGAAGTTTTTTGATTAAACTAAAGAACAAAATAAAATATGATTGAAATTGATTAAAAGAAATTCTAGGGCGACACGAATCCACCCTAGTCCCGTAATTATAGAATTTAGAAAATAGTTTTAGCTCGTTTCAATTTGGATCATTCAACGCACCATTGAAGCTACAAGCTCAATGGTGCAACAAGAAAGACTCGAAGGGGCAATAATCGGTATAGAGTATCTAGAGTAGCACGCGTTGTCCGCAATCGAGTTACGGCACAACGCGTCTTCTC
>JAUTBS010305680.1:0-10854 GCA_032361285.1 Aequorea victoria
GATCTTAACTTCTTTCTTTACCCAAATTTGTATTTAAATTTTTGGGCTTAAGGGGTTCATGGGCCTTACTTTGGCCCATTTCGGCTTTCTGCGCCTTTTACGCCTTTCGTTGAACTTTTCAACTTGAAAACTTTATTGTTCAAACTTTATTTGAACTCTTTTTATCTCTTTCATCATTTTATATTTATCCTATTTTATTTTCCATGCCTTCATCCCTCTATTTCCTAGGGTTGAATGTCATCTCCCGAGGCGTAACGCCTTTATTATAAGTCTTCGTACTAAACGTTTATGTTGTGAAAAGTGAGGCATCACAATCACCATAGAGATAGATTTCCTTGTGGTGGACATCCCTTCGGCCTACAATGCAATAGTAGGTCGGTCGTGGCTTCATGAGTTCAAGGCCGTACCTTCCACTTATCACCAAATGCTGAAATTCTCGACCAAAGAAGGTGTGAAGGTGGTATATGCCGATCAACTCATAAAGGCATGTCATGAGTTGAAATTTATGTCCAGTAGGGTAGGTACAACTGGTGGAGATTCTCGATCAGCTAGTTCTAGAGTATGTCGGCATAAAGGCCAAGCAAAAGGCTGTAGAAGACCTCCTCACTATTCCTATCCCAGGGGACAGCCCTGAAAAATTGTTTATGATTGGCTCCACCATGGGGGATGAAGAAAAGACCTAGCTGGTGGACTTCCTCCACGCAAATATTGAGGTCTTCGCTTGGACTCAATATAAGAAGCCAGGAATTGACCCCACATTCATTCACCATCAACTCAATGTCAGTCCAGCCTCTAAGCTGGTCAAATGAAGGACCAGGATGTCAGCTCCTCAGCACACTGAAGTTATGGTCGAGAAAGTGGCTAAGCTACTCGAAGCGATGGCTATAAGGGAGGTACAATACCCAGACTGGCTATCCAACACAATGGTAGTTAAAAAAAAAATAGGGCAGTGGAGGGTATGTGTAGAGTTTACCAATCTGAATAAAGCTTTTCCAAAAGATAGTTTTCCTCTCCCCAAGATAGAGCACCTGGTAAATTCCACATTCGGGCATACGCGGATGAGTTTTTTCACGCATATCGATGATATCACTAGATTGAGATATTCGGGCCCGATCAGGAGAAAACCATTTTTATTACCCCCATGGGACTTATTGTTACACTATCATGCCCTTTAGATTGAAGAATGCCGGGGCGACTTATCAGCAGATGGTCACAAAGATGTTCAGCCATCTGATGCGCCGAACAATAGAGGCCTACATTGAAGACATGGTCGTTAAGACCAATGCATAGGGAAATCATTTGGCATACCTATAGGATGTGTTTGAGATCCTGAAATGGCACCAACTGCGGCTAAATGACTCCAAGTGCGCCTTCGACATCGGCTCAGGTAAATTCCTCAGTTTTATGATCAGTCATCGTGGAATAGAGGCAAAGCCAGACCAGATCAGTGCACTTCAAGCCGTGCAGAGGCCCACTTCGGTCAAAGAAGTATAGAAGCTTACAGAGATGGTTGCGGTCTTGAATTGATTCATTAGCCGATCCTCAAACAAATGCTGCCCATTTTTTCAAATCTTGAAGAAGAATTCAGGGTTCCTTTGGACCGAAGAAGTTGATCAAGCCCTTGAGGCCTTGAAAAAATATCTTGCAGAACCACCACTTCTATCCACCCCTGTGGCAGGGGAGATTCTTTACTTATATCTCACTATATTCTCACATGCGGTGAGCGGCGTTCTTGTACACAATACTGATCGTAGCCATCATCCGGTTTACTATGTCGGAAAGACTATCTCCGATGCTGAGACACAATATCTCCCCATGGAGAAGCTCACATATGCTCTGGTCGTGGCATCACAAAAACTGATACATTACTTTCAGGCTCATCCCATAACGGTCCTAACTGAATACCCTTTAAAAGCCATTCTCGGAAAGGCAGACCTCACAGGACGGATCTCTTAGTGGGCCATCGAGCTTGGTGAGCATCATATTATATACGAGCCTAGGACTACTACAAAAGCCCAGGTCTTCACAGAATTTTTTGCCGAGTTTGCTCCTTCCTTAGCACCGAGCACAACTGCTAAACCCAAGGACTCTAGCTCAGCAGGGGACAAATTCTCAACTGAGCTAAGGGGGCATGAGATGGAGTTCGCAGGTAGTGAGCAAAGACATACAGACAAAGCTTGGAAGCTTTTGGTAGACAGAGCGTCAAATAGCAGGGGGTAGGAGTTGGAATTGTACTCACCTTCCCAGACAGGATTGTGCTAGAACAATCCTTAAAATTTAGTTTCTACGCCTCCAACAATGAGGTTGAATATGAAGCTCTTCTGGCCGGCCTGCGAGCGGCAATGTGACTACACGTGACCGAGTTAGTAGTGTACATTGATTCCTAGCTGGTTGTGAACCAGTTGATCGGGCTTTATGAAGCTTGAGATAGAAGGATGTCCAGATACTTGGCAGAGGCCAAGAGAGAGCTTGAGATCTTCAAACCATTTAATGTAAAGCAAATAGGCCGAGATTTGAATAGCCATGCAGACGCTCTAGCGTCCCTTACCTCGGCATCGGCTTTCAACTGTCTAAAAGTAATTACCATCAACTTCTTGCCCCGACCGAGCATTGCGCAGGATCATGGCCGAGCAGAGGTGTTCTCTGCCGAGCTATGCCCAAGATGGATCGACCCTATTGCATCCTTCATCAAAACTAATCTATTACCTTCTCATAGGAGGGAGGCACACCAGATAAGAGTAAAAGCTGCCCGATTCTGGCTCTCACCAACGAATAAGCTATACCGAAGGTCATTTACCAGACTGTACCTATTCTATGTACATCCAAGTTTAGTGGAAGACTTGCCTTTTGAAATACACAAAGGGATCTGTGCCAGCCACACCAGGGGCAGATCCCTAGCACAGAGAGTGATCACGCAGGGATACTGGTAGCCGTATATGCAGAATGATGCATAGTAGTATGTCAGAAAGTGCGAGAAGTGTCAGAAATTCACTTCTCTTATACACCAACCAGTTGGGGAGCTCTGTCATCTCATAAGCCCTTGGCCCTTTTCTCAATGGAGGCTGGACATCATTGGACCCCTACCTAGGGATGTGAATAACAGATGATTCATTATAACAGCCATGGATTACTTCACGAAATGGGTCGAGGCAGAGCCCTTGGCCAATATCAAAGAGGCTGATGTAAAGAAGTTTGTCTGGAAGAACATTATCACGAGATTTGGCATTTCGAGAGCTCTTGTCTTGGACAACGAGACCCAGTTTGATGGAAGGGTACTTTGAACGTTCTCTGCAGAACTGGGTGTGCACTTTTACAATTAAACTCTGACCTATCCATAATGCAACGGTCAGGCCGAAGCCTCCAACAAGACTATATTGGATGGGATAAAGAAGCGGCTAGAAAAGGCAAAGGAAAAATGGGTTGATGAACTCCCCAATGTCTTATGGGCATACCAAACTACACCTCATCGTGCAATGAGGGAAACACCTTATTCAATGGCCTATAGAACTGAGGCAATAATTCCATTAGAAATTGTTCTTCCTACCATGAGGACCGACTCGTTTACCCCAGAAGGCAATGATGAGATCCTTGAAAGGGACTTGGATTTAGTGGAAGAGCGTCGGGAGATCGCCCTGATTAGAATATAGGCATATCAACATTAAAGGACAAAGGAATATAAAAAGAAGGTCAAGCCCCGAATATTTGATCACGGAAACCTTATTCTCAAGAATGTGATGGGCAATGCAAAAGTGCAGACGGATGGAAAGCTATGCGCAAATTAGGAAGGACCGTATACAGTGTGGTCAATCACCGGCACAAAGGCTTATAATTTAGAAGAAAGCAATGGCAGAGCCGTCCCTCGACCTTGGAATAGAGCTAATTTGCGCTTTTTCTTCCATTGAAATGTAATCTGGCTGCATACTACAATAAAATAGGATTCTTTTAGCGACGTGCCTTATATTGGTTGAATGTTATGTCCACAGGAGTTTTGTACAACTCCCAGTGTTATCTCGACCTCGCAGCCGAGCTAGAATAGTTTTGGTCTACGTTGTCCATAGGAGATTTGCACAACTCCCGGGATTATTTCAGCCTCGCAACTAAACTAGAACAGTTTTGACCTACATTGTCCATAGGAGTTTTGTACAAATCCCGGGTTTATTTTGGCCTCACAGCCGAGCTAGAACAGTTCCAGCCTACGTTGTCCACATGAGTTTTGTATAACTACTAGGGTTATTTTGGCCTCGCAGCCGAACTATAACGATTCCGGTGTACGTTGTCCACAGGAGTTTTGAACAACTCTCGGGGTTATTTCGGTCTCGCAGCCGAGCTAGAAAGATTTTGGCCTACGTTGTCCACAGGAGTTTTGTACAACTCCTGGGATTATTTCGGCCTCGTAGCCGAACTAGAATAGTTCTGGCCTACGTTGTCCATAGGAGTTTGGAACAACTCCCAGGATTATTTTGTCCGCGCAACTGAACTAGAACACTTCAAGCCTATGTTGTCCATAGGAGTTTTGATCAACTATCAGGGTTATTGTGAAGCCTAACTTTTTCAAATACAATTATTATATCTAAACCTATAACAAAGGTGTAAAATTTTGAGTAGTGGCATTTGAACCCTATAATCAAAGGGATAGGGGCATGTAATATGAAATAGGATAAACCTAGAAATGTGAAGTTGATAAAAAGAGTCCAAATAATTTTTGAACAAGAAGATTTTAAAGGCTCAAGTTAGAATATCTTATGAAAGACGAAAAAGGCGCAAAAAATTAAAACGGGCCCAAGTAAGGCCTAGAAACTCCTAAAACTAAAAAATTTAGATAAAAATTTGGGTAGAGAATGAGTCTAAGCCCAACAAAAAGAGCCCAATAGATCCATGAACCAAACAACCAATTGGAAGATTCAAAGAAGATAATTCAAGAAAAGCCAAAATGAGCCCCAAATTATGAGAAGTCCAATAAGAAAATGAATTAGGACTTTGGGCGAAATATTATGAGGGCCCGATATATATAAATATTTGAGCCAATTATTTTATTAATGACCCAATAAATTAAATTACAAGCCTAAATCAAAGAAAGATCCAAAAAGTGTAATTTAACCCAAATGAATTAAAATGGGCCCAAACTAAATTTTAATCTCAATAATTATTAAATAAATAAGTAAAATAGATATAAATATATAATAATTTTTAGATTTTCAAGACGAAGAGAGAGGAGTGATGTGATATTTTTCTTAGTGTTTAAAAAAAAGGAAAAAAGAAATGACTTACACACGGGATTAATTATGAGATTGGATTTACCACTTACACAAGTCTTTTATCCCCTCAACCAAGACCCAATAAGACTCCATGCATGTCTTAGATTATGAGATTGATGGCTAGTGAAATGATTAAGATGAGGGGTAAAAATAAATTTTCACCTAGGAATTTTTGTCTATAAAAAGAGGCTTTCTCCCAACAAAAAAATTATTTGCAAACCTCCAATATCTCTCTAAAATTTTTCTGAGATTAGTGGGTAGAATAGGGAGAGAAGAAAGAATAAAAAGAGAAGGAAGAAGGAAGGAAAGAAAAGAAGAAAGAAATGAAGAAGAATGAAAGGAAGAACAACTTGGATCTTCCAAACCACAACCAAGAATCATCAAGTAAGAGTTTTTAAAACTTTCTTCTAAAATTTTAAAAAAATCATCTCACACATCTCATTCCTTCTGAAATCAAAAAGAAGATAGGTCATGGAATGGAATTCATGCATAGACCATAGTTCAAGAACAAAGAAGACTTTCTTGAACCATGAACTTGGACAAGTTAGGATATGAGACCAATGGAGAAATTAATAAAAATGATTAACATAATATATAAGCAATGTTAATATGGTTAGAAATAATGCATGCATGAGTAAAAGGGTAGAAAGAGGTTGAAAGTAAGAGATCTTGTAAAAAAGTGACAAAACACTGACCATAAAGCCTTATCTTAGAATTTTTGTGGACCCCAAATAGAGCCTAAATGAAAACCTATTTTTGAAAGAGATATTTTAGCATGTCATGAATATGTGTGATTTTTTGTTGGACCCAAAAATGTATTTTAGAACCCTATGCCATTTTTTGAACAGTCTGCGCCATGATTTCAGAATAACAGACCACATTGAAATTTTTTAATTAATTTCATAAAAACCCCCTAGAGATGTTCCATTTATTGAAATAAATTCATAAGGGTCTAGTATTACCCAAAAATGATGAACCTCACTTTCATAAGAAGGATTGTGAAAAAATCGAATTCTCCCAAACAGGGACGTTTTTGGGCAGATTATGCCTCATAAATTGTTAAGGACTTTTCTGTTGAGAGATGACTCTCGGATTCTATATGAAAAATGTAGCTAATATCCTATTATAGCCTCTGTAAATGTTCCATAAATGTTGGAGAAGTATTAGTATTTTAAAATAATTTTTAAATGGGTGGGACAAAATCTAGAAATGAAGAAAAAATTGATTTGAGAGAACTTTAAGCAAATCTAAGTGCCTAAACCTAAGTTAGAGATCTTGGGGACCATGGGAGTACCAAGAGTTGTTATATAATAGGTATTTGAAGATAAGATGAGCTAACATGCACATCCCCACAAGCATGCATGAGTTACTTTAAGTAACGAAGTTAAGTATTGATCGAATTTATGTGTTAAGTTGTGTGGGAACTGGAGATTCGGAGTGAACCGGAGGATGTCGTTTGAGTAGAGCTCATTCGAGGTGGGTTTTTCTTTATCACTAACTTGGTATTATAAATGTGTGAATGGTTAAATGCCTTATGCTTTCATGTTATATGATATGAGAAAATGAATGATAATTTTACTTATGAAAGAAAGATATGATTGCGAAATTGTGTTTTATGAAATGACTTCTGAACATATGTTTTGAAACAAAATAGAAGTTGGATGTTTTATGAAAGTAAACAGTGATGTTACTTACGAAAGAAATGATATTTATGAACCTATATTTTTATTAAATAACCCATGAACCTATTTTGGAACTTGAACCCAATGTTTTGTGAAAGGATCTTGAACATAGAGTAGAACATAAGAATAATAATTGTATGAGATACTTTGGCATATGAAAAAGGTGACTTAATTAAAATGCTATATTGTGAGAATTATGAAAGTTCTTTTGAAATGATCTATATTTTTATGAAATGATCATTGAGCATATATTACAATATGAGAACTATGATAATATGAATTATTTATGGGACGTGATGAGTAATTGTGAAAGACAAAATAATTGATACAAAAAGAAAAATTAACTTGTGAAAGTTGTGAAAGTTTTATGGAAAGATTTATGAACATTGTGTTAGAAAATTTAACTAAGAGTTTGGATAAATGATTAATAGATACATTATGGGTATCATGATAGTCTTGATATTTACATGGTGTGGGCCATGTGATGGGTATACCGCACAAAGGTTTCGTGGGTATACGCCATGTTATATATATGTATATCATGGATAAGTACGGGAGATGTATTAGCTCTATCACTGAGCATTGTTAAGTGGCCCGTCAAATAATCCTTAGTCATGTCTACTGAGTAGGCGGGATAGTCGGGGACTCAGTACTGCAACAACTCCTGGTTGAAAGGTTATTACAACCCAAGGCTCTATGAGAAAAGATAATTAATAAATGAATAAATATATTATCACTATTAAGTAGATCTGTGGAATAAAAAGATATAGTTATCACTACTAAGTGAAGAAATAAAAATGATATTGGAAATCTTCTGTTGAGAGGTGGTTATTGGAAATCCTCCACTGAGAGGTGATTTTTAGAAAATCCTCCACTAAGAGGTGATAATATTATGGATATGAAAATCTTCCACTGGAAGGTGAAGTATGATCAAATGAAAGATTCTCTTTTAAAGGATAACGAACAGCAAAGTGATGAACAACCCTTTTCAAAGAGATAATGGTTTTCGGAAAATTTTATATATATACTTTTCTCTACTAAGAGAAATGAGGGCAAGAAGATGAAGAGTAACGAAATATTGGAAATGGATCAAGTCTTGGAAAACCCTCTTATGATGTTATTTGTGAAAAGATGAAACTTGGAACCTTTTTGTGATAAAAGTTATGTTTTGCAAATCCTATTTTAAAGTGATGATTTATTGTCTTCCATTCTGCAATTTGTAATATCATTGGTAGTGATTGGTGAGCACGTGGATTATAACTCACCCCCATATAGATCTTTGTAACAGGTACAGGCCAATGATATGCGCAGTCAGGTCCACTGCAAAAATAGGTTTGAGTTAGGGTCCATGGAGATATATTCCACCGGATAGTTTGTTTTGAGTTGTAACAGATGTATGTGTTAGTGGCCGATGAGCCCTTGTGGGATGTAAGTTGTGTTATGTACATAAAAATAAATATGAAAAATTCTTTATATCTTAATGGAATTTGGGTTGAAGATCAAAGGTAAGATGGTTTAGTCTTATTTCCTCGCATCCCGTGCCCGGTGCCTCGGGACAAGGCGTGACAGTTATTTCGGCCTTGTAACTGAAATAGAACAGTTCTGGCCTACGTTGTCCACATGAGTTTTGAATAACTCACGGGGTTATTTTTTGCTCGCAGCTGAGCTAGAACGGTTCCAGGCTACATTGTCCACATGAGTTTTATACAACTCCCTGGGTTATTTCGGCCTCACAACCGAACTAGAGAAAAAATTACAAGTTCAAACATTAAGACAAGATGGTCACGATGTGAAAAGTGCAAGGCATACGAACGAAAAGTGTAAGGCATATGAAGATAAATATTGCATTAACAAAAGGGGCCCGAAGGCTTACAGGAGAAGACGTTGGTCTTTACAAATTGACATAGACTGACGCCGAGATAAAAACAAAAGAAATGGGAAATCATAACTCGATTACATCGGCGTGATTCCCCTCAGTGGCCAGTTCAAGACTAGAAGCTTTGGCTTCGGCATCAGCGGAGGCGTCGGCAGGGGTCTCCAGCGGTGTTAGCTTGGTCAGAGGGATGGGCAAACTGGTGTGCAGGTCCTCCGGAGTTGCAGTCCAAAGGGGGGACTCCAATGAGACCTCGGCCTTTAAGAGGGAAGTCTTGTACCCCGAGTACAGGACCTCAGACTTGATCTTTAGCACCTCGGCCAGGTTGGACTGCAGGGCCTCATCCCACCCGACCTGCCACATTTCATTGTCACGCTCTTTACGAGCGACTTCAATTTTAGCTTGGGCATGTCGGATGACCTCTAGCTGCTTCTCGGCCTCCTCAAGCTTTGCCTTCAACTCCTAGTTCTCGGCAGCTAATACAGACACCTAGGCTTGGAGCCCTTCCACTTGGAGGACGAGTGGAACTTTCTCGGCCTCTAGGGTCTTAGTTAGGGCCTTCTCGGCCTCGAGCGCTATCTTGGCCTCCTGTCGAGCCTTTTTTTCGGCATCGAAGCCGTGCACTGCTCTCCTCGCAGTAGTCTGGAGGCAATCATACCTGTCAGTGAGGGAATGGAGACATTATATTCCCTACTTCAGGCCAGGTCAATATTAGTTGTTTATTTAATACGCATTAAGTATAAATAGAAAGGTAAACATAAGGAGAATGGGAAGGAGTCTTACCCCGACAAAGAGCTATAGAGCATGGCCAAAACGATCTAGGCCGTCATATTTTTAATGCTCGGCCATGTCACCGAGCAAATGAGTGGCCTTTGTGACCTCATAGGCCACGCTGGGATCAAGCGCTACGGGTCGAGGAAAGCATGGGTTGACCATCTATGACAAAAGATGGCACACATACCTCTTGAGATTCCTTAGAGGGCAGGGCCTTTGCCGATGTCTCTAGCTCATTCCTTTTCCTTTGGAAAGCCAGGTCGGTAGGCTGGTCGGCGGCAGGAACCGACGTTGGGTCAGCCAAAGATGGAGCTGCAGTAGGTAGGGCATAGGGCACAGAGATTCGGTTACTCACCGAGCTAGATCTAGATACGCAGGTGGTCGGCTGGGCGACAACCGAGGCAGAAGCCCCTCTATCTACCTTTACTTTCTTGGGGAGGGTGAAAGCATGGTAATTTATTGAGCTCTTGATCCCCGGCATCTCGTCTTCCGTGGAGGAGATGGAGGAGGACCTGGAGCTGGTAGCAGAGGATGAGACTCTCTCTTGATAAGCCGCGAGAGCTCGGTCGGCAAGGGTCTCCTAAACAATATTGGACAGACGAATGTAGTGACGTAGTGTGTAGTGGTAGGACGATACGTAGCCAAGAAGTGTTGGTGCCGACCTCTGGCCTATACGGAAGGCAACGTCGATAATATGCTTGTTGTTGGCTCTCCTGAATCGATCGACCAAGCCTATTTCTACACGAAAACATAAGAGCGTTAACAAAGCAACACACCAAGAAACGAATTACAATAGAGCTCGTTATTAAATTACCGACCTGGGGTACCGAGCTGATGAGGAATTCCGAACTCCTTTTCAACTTGATCGACGAGAAACTTGAAGTCGCCGCCAACCAAGATTATGTCTGCAGAGTGCTTGTCGGAGTACGGCAGGTCCCTAATCAGCTCCATTCATTTATTTATGGACCGAAGGTAGTAGGTGGTGCCTTCATTGTTTGAAGATAAGGAATAGAGCTCGAATAGTTTAGGAAGACTGAAACTGATGTCATGTCTACAGTCACGCCCCATTTTGGAAAAATGTGACCGGCCATGGTTTATGGGCCTGTGGCCCAACAAACCAAGAAAGCCTTAACAAATTAAGCTACTGTTTGCTTAATTAAGATTCAATTCAATATTAATAAAATAAATATTTCCTTTTATTAACAACTGGGTCGACAGCCCATAATCCAAATATGATGTACTAAGTATCCATGATCCATGAAATATGATG
>JAUTBS010305791.1:0-10853 GCA_032361285.1 Aequorea victoria
TCTCATCTCAACCATTCAAAGTGCCATTAGGACACATGTCCCATCAACACCAAGCTAAATTGTATTATAGATATATACACATAAATATTTCAGTCACACACATTAGAAATCATGCTGCTAGGATCATCATTGGATTCACAAACATGTAGAGAATGAGTTAATGTCATTGGAATAAAGAAAACAATTAGTCAAAATCAAGAAGACTTGAGTTATATATGTGTATATACAAAAAATATATATATGTATTACACCTTGCAATATCTTAGTTTTCGATCCGTCATAACGAAAGTCTCATCTAATAAGAAGTGTTTAAGAGATCCCAAAACGTATGTTCACAGTATTAGATTTTAAGAAAATACAAAGAATGGAACAAAAATCGTGAAAAACCAGTAGCGGGAGTCATCCCTGTTACGGTGCGTCCGGACATGCGGCGTCTGCGTCCGGACGTGTTTGTCCAGAAACCTTTCTGCCGTCGTACGTCCGGACGTGCAGCCTATACGTCCGGACGTGGGAGACCAGTGTTGTTTTCTTTGATCTGTTTAGGCTCTGTTCATCATTTAAGTTACTTAAATATTAGACTATTGATAAATAAACATCGAATAACTTAATTAATGATTTAATTAAGAACTCTAAGATGATAACTTTAAAATAAACTAGATGAGACATTGTGATTAGAATTGATGTTCTAAGATTGTGATCTAAATGGACGTTTAATTATAAAACTCCTAAATGAATTGTAAGTTAGATAATAACTTAAATAATAAGATGCTAGATTCAGAAAATAACAAAATAGATAAGTTGACCAATCAACCCTAATTCGAAATATTACTAAATTGACAAATATTATAAGATCACAATAAATTAATTAATTGAATCAAATACATTTATAAGTTATTCTAAAATATTTAAATAGACTGTTTGGACATAATTCAATTAATTCACAAGTAAATAAATTCTCAAATTAAATGGGTAAAGGGACGTGTAGAAATTTTTAGTTGCATTTACATTAATTGATAGTATTTCATTGTCATATCAGGTTGTGACATTCTTTCATCATCTTTACCTAGAGATTAGCTTGGACAACAGGTGAGTAGATTTCACGCTATTATCTTTCTGTTTCCCCGAAATATTTACAAACTCTTTTATCGAGAACTTTACAAAAACTCTTTTATGAAACTCTTTTTACTTATTTATTTCAAACTCTTAAGTAAATTTTTTAAAACCTTTTAGAATAAACATTCTCAATGGAAAAGTATCATTTTAACTTTTTTTAAAAAGAATGGAATACTGTATTGTAAAAACATGGCAAAATGATTTCAACTGTGAAACAAGGAAAAAATCTATTTTTATGATACGATCATGAGACCGATGTTCTTGGGAGGTAATAAAGTTCAAGGGAAAGCCCACCCCTATCCCTGGTGGTGACTTTGGCCAGCTAAAGGACAGCGCATGAAATTGACCATGTTGACTTTAGTTGACTCAACGATTAAGGAAAAGCATACAGAATTGACTGTATTGACCTAACCAGAATCGTATAGAGAAAAGACCGGGCGCCATCCCGTGTGACTCTATTTCGATTGTTGGATCTAAGGGTCATTATGATATCCAGAGTTATATTTTTGGCACTATTATTTATTTGTACCCAGTATATCTACTGTACATTATTTCTACTATTTTGAGCGTGTCGCAATATCATACTGTTATTGGATATTTATTGCTATATGACTTGAGGACTTGTGATGTTTATTTTTGCAAAGGAAACAAATATGAATATTTATTGCTATATATGATTTGAGGACTACTGATGTCTATTTTTGCAAAAAAAAAAGAATATGGATATTTTCAAATGAAAATAAATGAAAAAGAAAGGAAAAGGATTTTGGAAATTTCTCATTTTATTTACTGTTGTACCATGCTATGTTATTTTATTTATACATTCTATTTTATCCTTATTTTAGAACTGTATATTACTATCGTGGAACTACCACTAGTTTTTACTGACGTTGTCCCATACCATTTTTTTTCAGGTAGCCAGTGAGTTGCTTTAGGTGATGGACGGCTGTGGCGGGATCCGAGTTCATGACCTCTAGGACATGGATCATTCATAGCATGTCATTTATTATTATGATTACTTCCGCATATACTCTGATTTGTCATTGACAGTATGACTTTTATTTATTGATGCCTTGGACATCATGGATGGATGGATATTATTAGTTTTATTGGGCTGTTGACCCAGTTGGATAATAATTGGAATTTGCTGGATTTATTGCATGATATTTCATAATCATTGCATGAGAGTTAATTTAATTATTTCCACATTTAATAGCTAAATCGGGTTAAGGCTTTCTTGGTTTCGTTGGGCCACAGGCCCATGAACCATGGCCGGTCCCCATTCCCTCATTGGGGCGTGACAGATTGCGCTCTGGCATTTTTTCCCATACAGGGCTTCGTAGGGCGCCATTTATTTGGATGATTGAAAACTATTATTATATACAAATTCAATCAAAGATAGCTGATCCTCCCAACTACCTGAAAGATCCAAAACACACGCCTTGAGCATATCATCCAATGTCTGTATCATCCTCTCAGACTGTCCATCCGTCTGAGGGTGAAAAGTCGTACTGAACTTCAATGTAGTCCCCATGGCCTCTTGTAAACTCTTCCAAAACATGGATGTAAAACATGGATCTCTATCTGACACCACCAATACCGATAGACCATGCAAACGAACAATCTCATTAACATATAACCGTGCATACCTATCCATCGAGAAAGTCATCTTGATAGGTAAGAAATGTGCTAATTTCGTCAATCTATCAACTATCACCCAAATGGCCTCATTACCCTTGGGAGATCGTGGTAAACCCGTCACGAAATCTATGGTGATGTGTTCCCACTTCCATTCGGGTATTGGCAAAGGTTGTAACAACCCTGCTGGTCTTTGGTGCTCAATCTTTACTTGTTGGCATATCAAACATCTAGAAACAAATTCTGCCACATCTCTTTTTAGTCCATGCCACCAATAATTTTCCCGCAAATCTTGGTACATTTTTGTACTTCCAGGATGCATCGCATACATCGAACTATGAGCTTCTTCTAGAATTTCACTCTTCAAGATGGCGTCATTAGGAACACATAGACGCTTTCCTAACATCAAAACTCAATCTTCTGAAATTGTAAATTCCTTATTCTCCTTTCGTATAACCTCATCTTGCAACTTCAACATCTGGGAATCAACCTTTTGTGCTTCTTGAATTTTATCTATTAAAAGCGGTCGGAGCCTAAGATTCGCAAGCAAGATCGTCTTCGCTCCCACCGATATCTCTAGTCCTGATGATAGCAGTTCTCGGAATAGACCTATTTGAACTCCTTGTAAGTGCGCCATGCTCCCCGACAACTTCCTACTTAGCGCGTCGGCTACTACATTAGCCTTCCCCAGATAGTAGTTGATTATACAATCATAGTCCTTAAGCAACTCCATCCATCTCTGTTATCGTAAATTTAGCTCATTTTGAGTGAAAACGTATTTCAAACTCTGGTGGTCTGTAAAAAATTCTGTAGCCTCCCCATACAAGTAATGTCGCCACAACTTTAGAGCAAAGACTATTGCTGCCAATTCAAGATCATGAACCGGATAGTTTTGCTCATGCACCTTCAGTTGCCTTGATGCATAGGCGATCACCCTTCCTTCTTGCATAAGCACACAACTTAATCCTTGGTGTGAGGCATCGGTATAGACCACAAAATTTCCCTTGTCCAAAGGGATTGTCAAAATTGGTACGGTCGTCAATCTTTCTTTCAATTCTTGAAATCTTTTCTCACAATGGTCTGTCCACTCAAGTTTTACATTCTTTTGAGTCAGGCGGGTTAGAGTCTTTGCAATCAAAGAAAAGTCTTTTACAAAAACCTTCGATAATACCCGGCCAAACCCAAGAATCTTTGTATCTCCGTCACATTGGTCGACCTTTCGCAATCTACCACAGCCTCTATCTTTGTCGGATCCACCCGAATTTCGTCACCAGAGATGATGTGCCCCAAATACACCACGTTGTCAAGCTAAATCTCGCATTTGCTGAATTTGGCATACATCTTATGCTCTCTCAAAGTTTACAATGCAATCCTCAAATACTCTTCATGCTCTTCTGTACTCCGAGAGTATATCAAAATGTCATCTATAAAAACAATTATAAAACAATCCAGATATTCCCTAAACACGCGGTTCATAAGATCCATAAGCGCAGTCGGCGCGTTGGTCAAACCAAACGGCATTACCTCAAACTCATAATGTCCATATCTAGTATGGAAAATAGTCTTAAGAATATCTGACTCTCTTACTTTCAACTGATGATATCCAGATCTCAAATCAATCTTTAAAAATACAGAAACTCCTCTCAATTGATCGAACAAATCAACTATTCTGGGCAAAGGATACTTCTTCTTAATCTATTCAACTATCTGTAATTAATGCACATCCTCAAAGTTTCATCATTCTTCTTCACAAAAAGAACTGGTGCTCCCCAAGGTGAGACACTAGGTCGGGCGAAACCTTTATCTAACAACTCTTGCAGCTGTTCCTTTAATTCTTGTAATTCCATAGGAGATATCCGATAGGGCGCAATCGATATGGGGGATGTTCCCAGATATAACTGAATTGTAAAGTTAATCTTTTGGTCTATGGGTAGACCAGGCAAGTCATCTGAAAAAACATCAGAAAAATCACAGATAACAGGTATCCCTGAAAGTTCCCCACTTTTAGATTTGGTATTCACAACATATGCCAAAAATTCTTGGCAACCCTTTCGCTACAATTTAGTCACCTTAAGGGCTGACACGAAACAAATAGGTGTTCTCAACTTCACACCTTGAAAAATAAATTCTTCCTTACCAGGAATTTTAAAGATCACTCTCTTCCCGAAACAATCTAGAGATGCATGATAAATGGATAACTAATTCATTTCGAGAATCAGGTCAAACTCTATCATACTCAATGTCATAACATCAACCTCCATTTCTTGTTCTCCTATTCTTAAAGGACACTTCCAGTATATAATTTCGATTAACATTTCCTTCCTAAGAGGTGTGGCAATGGTGATGGTGTACTCTAAAAGTTCAGGTTGCATGTTCTCTACTTGTGAGGTAAAAGGAGGTGCATTGAAAGAATGCGTTAATCCCGGATCAACAAGAACATAAGACTTCTTATTAAAAGTAGAAATACAACCTGTCACCACATCCGGTGTGGCCCGGGCATCCTATCGGGTGATAGCAAAAACACATCCAAGAGTATAAAATCTTTCTTCAACACCATTCCCCTTAATCGGCACTATTTCAACTGGTCCGTTGCCCAAAGTCCTTCTACTCCCCATGGAGGATGCAGCCGGCATCCCTTGCTGCCCGCAATGAGTAACCTACGTGCCCCGGCTGATTACAACAATAGTAAATGATCTCCCTCCTTGGGTAATCTTTTATGAAATGGTAGGGGGCTCCACATCGAAACACGCAAGGGTCTTCGCTTTCTCATTCTTGCCAAAGTTTCCACTATTGGGCGGATTCCCCTTGAAGCCCGCACTCTTTTTCATAGACTGAAAACTTTGGCCTTGAAAAGCTGGTGGCTTGCTAGTAGCATTCTAAAAATTACTCCTTCCCATCTTGTCTGATGAAGCACTACCAAACTTGCACTTCCAAAACTCCTCTCGTCTTCAAGTTCCTTCCTTCAAATCCTTCTCGATCATACACGCCTTATTCACTAAGATGACATAGTTGTTGATCTCCAGGACTGTCAGTCTAGTCCTTATTGGGTACTCCAACCCTCTTTGAAATCTTCTGCGCCGTGTCTCCTCATCTTGAATAAATAGTGGTGCATATCGTGACAACTCTGTGAATTTCAACTCGTACTCGGCCACACTCATATTCTTCTGAGTTAAGTCGATAAATTCACGTTCTTTCTCATACTTGTACGATGCTGGTTTGTAGTGTTCATCAAATTCTTTTGAGAACCGAGTCCATGTAACCTCTTGTGGCACCGAGGGTTCCACTTCGGGAATGGGAAAGTATAATAATTTTTTATCGCCTCGCACCAATTATAGGCCTCTCATCTGAACATAAAGGTAATGAGATCCACCATCTCATTCTCCGCCACTCCAATACGGTCAAGAATGCGCACCGTATCCTTTAACCAGTGTTCCGCTTCAGACGGATGTATTATTCCTTGAAATTCCTTAGCTCACAAGTCTTTAAACTGTTTTACTCGAGACTTATCACCCTTCCCTACTTGCATACTCAGCAAACGGGTCTTCGTCTCTGTCAATCGGGCAATAGCCTCTGAGATCCTTATTGTTTGATCTGCTTGAAAACTAGGTTGCCCACCTTGCTGGGGCATTCCTTGTCCTTCCCCATATTGTTGCTCAGGGGAAAATAACACCTAGTCTGAATTCTCCATTCTCTACAGCATAAACGAGAATAGTTATTTATAACTTCTGAGTTGAACTTTTAACATCACATGACTATATTCCTTACAAGATGCATATTAAGAGAATCATTCCAAGTTTCACTTTAATTACAGATAAATTCTAAGTCTAACGACTTACTATGACTCATAGGGTAATTTTTTCCAATCTGATGACTTTGTTTGACTTCCAATAAGAACCTGCGCCTGCAGAACACATTTCCAGTCATACTTCAAGTAAGTCAACCAGACATCCGAAGACAAGGGTACGACACTCCTAAGTCCTACTAACGCAAAAACTCGACTTAGCTACCTACAGCTTATGTCCACATAGTGTCAACCTCAACCAAGTCTACAAAATCTAAAATCCTAATACTCTGATACCAAAATGCCACGCCCACCCCCCGAAGGGTGAATCTTCCTACTCGGAGTGGGGTGACACAACCTATTCGAACCACCAATAACTAACAATTCCTTATACTTAAATAAACATTCATTCCAAAATTTACCATACATATAATCCATAAGGAGATCCTCCATCCCTATAAACAAAAGTATGTCTAACACATGGGATACACCATCCCAACCATAAATACAATCAAAAGAAATCTGCTATTTATGTATTATAACTCAAAAATAATAACCTCAAAGGCAAAATCTTCATCACAAAATCTCCCTTGGCACATATGGACCAACATCTACCCCGAGCTATGATCTACAACCAAAAGGTTACAGAATAGTGGGCTTAGCATTTAAAATGAAATAAGACACAAAATGATTCTGTCATAAATCAATTGGAATGAAAGCACCTTTACACACCATAAAACAGTTTCACGGTTCACAACATCGTACATAAAGTACATTTCTCAACAACTAAAGAAACACCATATCTATGATATATTTTACAACATTTATATCATAACACACCCAACACGCGTTTTCCAGTGGCCAAATAGTCGTTTAACTTCACAACCGGAAATTTTGACAGTACCATTACCTCATCAAACGCATATTTTATTTGAGTGGCGAGTATGAGAGCCACTCATTATGTCACCAGTGGGAGGTGCATCACCACCCACAAAGGGGAACCCCCACCTGGGGTAAAGCCTTTAAGGCTACACCGCGGACAAGCCGCCTACACCCAATATGGGTAATGCCACTATGGCTACTAGGCCCATAAAAGGGCTACTCGGGATGGTTACCTGGTCCTTAACTTGACACACTCAAGCAAAATATTTTGCAAATGAAAACCATTATGATCTCATCACGCCCTTTATAAAAACATGCTCATAAAAGAGTAACAAATGATCACCATCATTTTACATAAACATCTTTCTTTAAGAACAACATGAGATCATTGTAAAATGAGTTATCAAAACATTTAGAATAACACATCACCGCATTTCATTTTAACATAAGCTAGCCATCCTCACCTTTAATCGAAAACTTCGAGACTGCCCTCCTATCTCACCAAGTGCCACCTCTTCATCCACAAAAACACCACCGAAACCTAGATTCCATAACATCCTATGAATAAGGATAAGCATGAATCCTAACATCTTACTTGATCCAAAATGGTCAAATAATCTCAACATTAAAGTGTTAAGATTTTGTAATGCTTTTGGGTAAAGATCCATAGGTTAGATGGGGTCAAGAGCTATGTCTTTCATGAAAAATCCCAAGGTCAAAAGTGTTTACAATGGCTCCAAAACACCGTTGGAAGACAAGTATTTTCACACATTTGAGTTGACTCAGACCTTAATTAGGTCGACTCACATGGCCTAGGGTTGACTCACCATTCCTTTGGGTTAACTTAGGATGCTCACAGGGGGTTTGGGTCGATGCGGGAGTCGACGTGATTGGACTCATGCGCGTGGGGGTCAAGGCTTGGGTCGACATACATACAGCTTCGGTCAACCCAGGGTCTTGCCTGTTAAAACTACAGAGAGGAATAACTTTTGAGCCGACACCCACAGCTCATGGTTCAAATCACACCCACGCCTGATAAAACTATAGAGACAAAGTTGATTTTAGTCGACACACAGTCTATGCGGGGTCGACTCACGGCTTCGACTGATAGAGATACTGAGAAGGAAAGGATTTGAGTCAACACCCCTCCAGACTTGGGTCTAATCAAGCTCTCGCCTAAAAAAAAGTATAGAGAGCTAACATCTTTGGGTCGATTCACAGGCATGAGAAGAATTGATGCTCTGTTTTGGGTAATTTACTGGTATAAGGCTCTATTTTGGGGAAGAAAATGTGGTTTAACCATCCCTCAAGGTCCCAACTCTACCATTAACTTCCTCCCTCCAAATGCTATGCATACATGACCACAAACTTCTCAACAGAAGTACTTTTACAAGGACTTCTAAGTCCAAACTTTGGATTTCTCCATTCCCTTACCCACTTGTGGGCAAAAGGGAAAACTCACATGTATACAAGATCTAAGGTAGAAAATATTAAGAAAAGGGGGGTTTAAAACTTCCATGAGTGGAGTAAGATTTATACCTTTCGTAGATCCAAAAATGAATAGATTCTTTTCTTCAAAATACTCATCTTTTGTGAATCTGGTACACTGAGAAGAACTTCCAAGCTCTAGGTGTTTTCTGCTCTTTTCCTTTTCTCTCATACAATTTCTCTGATCTTCGTAACCTCCAAAAGTTCTTCCTCTCAACCTTCTTCCCTCACTCAAACTCTCATAGAAACTATTGACTCAAGCCAAAAGTTATGCTGAGGAACACACACAGCTATCTCTCCAAGAAAGAAAATTGTTGGTCTAAAGAGAAGGAAGATGGGTTCTCCTAGGTCTCATTCAGCACCTGGAAAAAGGTGGGAGCACATGTCTCAAGTCAGACAAAACAACTGAGGTGCATGCAAACTCAAAAAAGCGAGGTGGCTTGTCTGGCATGCCAGGTTTTTAGGGAATAAACAAATGGGTTTGAAGGTAAACTACACTTTGGCCCATCTTATCTTGATATAATACACAATAGCTCCCATAAGTGCAAAAATTAATTATTCGAGTCCATATAATTGAATAATTAATATCAACAAAATATGTTTTCCTTTTAACCATTACGAGATGTTACATGAGGTCCTCATCATGAACTTGTCTTTGAGATATAGAAAACGAGGAATAGGCAAAAGTTTGGTAAAGATGTCAACAATTTGGTTAAGAGATGGAACATATTTGATCAAAACTTGTTTATTTGCAACTTTCTCCATAATTAAGTGATAATTTACTTCAATATGTTTGGATCGAGCATGAAAGACAGGATTGGTCGCAAGAGAATGTTGAGAAATGAAAGTGATTTAATCTGTCCACGGACATGAGATTATCAATCAATAGATAAGAAAGAAAAATGAACTTAATCACAATAGCAATCACACAACACACAATATATGTGGTTCGACAAACTGTCATTACATCCACGGGCTCACACTCTTTCACTATATGATGAAGAAAAAATATGGAAGGTTACAATGATCATTCTACACCTTAGAAATATGAAATGATATGAAGAGAAGAAGAAAGATAATAGTGTTTTTCGTGGGGGCTGAAGTTGCAATGTGTTTGTTTATATAGGAGGCTGCTGAAATTATGTTAAGAAACCCTAATCGCGTGCCTCTGATGTCCTCATTCCGAACGGAGCCCGCCCTCGTTTGGACGCCATTTTATGAGAAATAATTTCTCGCCACTGCCGTACGGACGACTTTGGCCCCTGTCCGAACGGAACTGCTGCAGAACCAAAAACCAACCTCTCAGTTCCTCACTGTCTGGACGACACTTGGCCCCCGTCCGGATGGAACTTGCAGTCCATGCAATTCACGTGTAAAACTTGGTAAATTACTAATAAATTATCGAATTAAAATAATTAATAAAGACGAATTTAATTGAATAAATTAGTAAAATTTTCTAAAATCTTAATAATTATAAGGATGGAATAATAATAAAAAGGGAAGAATGATTAAAATATGGAAGTTCAAATCTGTTGAGATTTTAAATAGGAAGAAATCTAGTCAAAGTTAAATGATGAGGTGTTATTTCGTAGAAACGGAAGGATAACTTTTAAATAATAGAAAGATAGATCTGTAGGAGAGATTTGTGGAATTTAATCCCTGAAAATCTGCTACCACCTTCTTAAAAACGTGATCTTTCCTCAGACTCCTCATTCATCTTTCTCTCTCTGATATCTCTCTATCTCTCTATCTCTCTCTAGGCTTTCCTCTATTACAGCGCAAACCACCACCACTAAGTAGCACCACCAGGGCGACAGCGTCACCACCACCAGTGATCCCCCTCGTCGCCGGTGTCACCACCCATCACCGGTGCAACCGTCACCGTCCGTAGCCTTCGTTCTTCATGGTTCATCGCTCTCACGTCTGTTACCTGTTCGACAAACAGACATAG
>JAUTBS010305902.1:0-10853 GCA_032361285.1 Aequorea victoria
TCGTATGTTAAATATCAAAATGTGTGGAATGTTTGATTATTAGAGTAACCTTAATTACTATAATTATGTCTCATAACAAACCGAGTTTTCAGGACGTTACACAGGGACTACTATTGGAAGTCATAGTGAGTTATCAGATTGGGAAAAACTATCCTATATGTCACACCCGCTCCCCCAGGGGTAATACTCTCTACTCGGAGTGGGGTGACTCAGTCAACTCGAACATCCATCCTTCTATTACAAACGTCATGATTCAAACTGTTACTTAAAAGCTATAAATTATAAACGACATTCTATAGGTCCACAACTATCTCCATCACAATCTAAGAAAAATAACGATACGGAAAACACCATCACAACATCCAAAACAACTATACTGTAGCCAATTGTTATAGACATACAATACAAAAGACAGAATATGATTCTTCGCATCTAATGTCTTCATAGCTTCTTGCACCGGCATTAGTGGACATACCTTTACCCCCAAGCTAGTTATATGCAACCACAAGATTACAGGAGAGTGGCTTAGTATAAGGAGAAATGTAACATGAAACATGTAATTGGAACACAGTTAATAAGAATCATCTTTACACACTCATCTTGAACGATATGCTATAGATTTTCAAAATAAAACGGAAGATAAAATCTTTAATTAAGGATTAACATTAAATTCCATGATTTCCTTCCGAAAAAGTATTGATGTCATCCTACACCCATCACACTTACCTGCCCTCACCTTCGGGCCTTTCCCCCAATAATATGTGTTACACTTCCCTCACCTCCGGGCTTGTCCCAATGGAATATGTTACACTACCCTCACCTTTGGGCTTACCCCAATGGGGTATGTTACGTTGCCCTCACCTTCGGGCTTCCTCAAAAGAGTCTGTAACATTGCCCTCACCATCGGGTTCCCCTAATGGAGTGTGCAACATGGCCCTCACCTTCGAGTTTTCCCCAATGGAGTGTGTAACACTGCCCTCACCTTCGGGCTTGGGATGATTGCTCACTTAACTTGACATGCGCAGACAAACAACAATTTATATAACTAAAGCCATTTTCATCATACGAATCCACTTCAGCACATGCTTATAGCAATATAAGATAACGATCATCATCATTCTTCATTAAATAATCTTCTTTACATCCACATGATATCACATCAAAAGAATTGACCAAAACAATTAAGGAAAGATGCATGTGTCATATCTCTCTTTACTAAGACTAGCCACTCTCACCTTTGTACCAACAGCTTTAAGCATGGCCTCATTGATCACGAGGCGCTCGGCTTTCTTCCTCAACCACCCTTCCAGAGCCTATAATTCACAACAATAATATATAAGGATTCACCTTAATCTCAAAAGATTCTACCCTTACATGTTTTCATAGGTTAGATGTATTTATTAGTGACCACTTTCATGAAGAAACTTAGGGCCAAAAGGGTTTATAAGTGCTCCAAAACACCTTTGGAAAAAGAATAATTATTTTCCCTTCTATGAGTCGACTCAGACCCAAGTTGGGTCGATTCAAAGGCTTGGGGTCGACCCACTCTTACTTCGGGTCGACACCCACATGCTGCTGGAAGGGTTTGGGTCCATGCATGGGCTGCTGTGGTCGGCTCACAGCGCTCACGGCCAAAGGTTGAGTCGACACCACAGGCACCTGGGTCGACTCAAATTATGGGTTAAGGATTGGGTCGACACGACCGCACCCTGAGTCGACCCATTCCCCCGCCTATCAAAACTACCTAGAGTTAAAAGTTCATAGGTTGACTCACGGCTCATCTGTGTCGACCCAAACCACCGCCTATCAAAATAACCGAGAGTTGACAAGGCATGAGTCGACAATGCTCCTCCGCGGGTCGACTCAAAACACAGAAAAAGTTGTATACTCTATTTTCGACCAAAAAATGGGTTAAGGACCTGTTTGGGTGGAAAAATGGGGTTTCCTTAACTCTGTCCAAGGCCCAACAACACACACAATCTACCTTCCTCCAAAACCAGGACTTTCAACTCTTCAAAACTCCTCCAAAGGCATTCTACCAAGATTTTTCATCAAAAACTCTAACGTTTTCCTTCCCAACACCAGAAAACCCACCTGGGAACAAATAAGGGTCTATGTTCTAAAGTTAAAGCAACCAAGTGGAGAAAAAGGTCTTTCATTTCAACCAAACGAGGTATTCTATGGCCTCCGACACTTAGGAGTTAAAGAAAAATTATGATTCTTACCTCAAGGACTTTGATAATGGCAAAGAAAACTCTCTCCTTCCTTTCTTCTTCTTCGGCTTTCCTTCTTCTCCAGCTTCTTCTTCTCTCTTACTCTGGAACATTCCTCACATTTTTCTCCTTTTTCTCAGACGATCTCTCCCTCTCTCTCTATTTATCTCTGGAAACTTCTCCGACAAAATGGGGCAAATCTCACCTACCAACCCCCAATCTCCTGACTTATGTGAGGAGGTCAACTCACCCATCTCACAATTGCACAAAACCCCTTCTTCTAAAGGTATTTACACATTTTACATCCTTATTTCCATTAAAAATACTAGATTGACCACAATTTAATTAAACTATATTAAAACAAAATCATGGGATGTTACAATCTCCCCTACTTATAGAAATTTTGTCCCGAATTTTTTTTAACCGCACCTTGGTTGATCAAGTGCGGATACTTTTGCTGAATCTCCTCTTTCCTCTCCCACGTGGCTTCTTCCACTGAGTGACTTTGTCACAGTATCTTCACTACTGGTATGACTTTGTTTCTCAAAACTTGTTTCTTCTGGTCCAAGACAGCCACAGGTTCTTCCTCATAGGATAGGTCTAGTCGTAAATCCACCGGTTGCGCTGTCAAGATATGTGAGGGATCGGGCATATACTTCCTCAAAATAGAGATTTAAAATATATCATGCAATTTAGACAACTCTGGAGGTAAGGCCAACTGATATGCCGTATTTCTAACTCTTTGGATGATTTCATAACGTCTAATGTAACGTGGGCTTAGCTTCCCATTTTTTCCAAATCTCATCACGCCCTTCCAAGGAGATATCTTCAAGAATACATGATCCCCCACCTCAAATTCTAGGTCTCTTTTCCTGTTGTCTGCATAGCACCTTTGTCTGTCTTGAGCCTATTTTACCCTTTCTCGTATTAACTTGATCTTCTCTAATGTAATCTGAACGATCTCTGGTCCCAACAAATTTCTTTTCCCCACCTCGTCCCAACAAGTAGGGCACCGACATTTTCTCCCATAAAATCCCTTGTAAGGTGCCATTCCAATAGAGCATTGGAAACAGTTATTGTAGGAAAATTCGAGCAAAGACAAATGATCCTCCTAACTACCCGGGAGATCCAAAACACATGCTCTAAGCATGTCTTCCAACGTCTGAATGGTTCTTTCAAATTGGGCATCCGTCTGGGGATGAAAGGTCGTACTGAATTTCAACGCAACTTCCATTGCCTCTTGTAAGCTTCTCCAGAATTTAGATGTAAAATGGGGATCCCTATCCGACACAACTGATACGGGTATCCCATGCAACCGAATAATTTCATCAATATATATACGTGCGTACCTATCCATCGTAAATGTCATTTTAACAGGTAAGAAGTGGGTTGATTTTTCCAGTTTGTCCACTACTACCCAAATGACATCGCTATCCTTTGGAGACCGCGGTAAACCCATCACAAAATCCATCGTAGTGTGCTCCCACTTCCATTCGGGTATCGGTAATGGATGTAACAGCCCCACCGGTCTTTGATACTCCACCTTGACTTGTTGCACACTAAACACCTAGAAACAAAGTTTTCCACATCACTTTTTAGCCCATGCCACTAAAAATTTTCCCGCAAGTCTCGGTACATTTTGGTACTACCCGAGTGCATCGCATACCGTGAACAATGAGCTTCTTCCAAGATTTCCCTATTTAGGCCCGCATCATTTGGAAAACATACACGCCTCCCTAACATCAATACCCCATCCTCCGAGACGGTAAATTCTTCGTTGACCTTCTTGACAAACTCATCCTGCAACTTCATGATTTGCGGATCATATTTTTGTGCCTCTTGAATTTTATCCAACAACAACGGTCGTACTATGAGGCTTGCAAGTAAACACACATCCGTCTTCATTGAGAGTTGCACTCTCAAAGAAAACAACTCCCGAAACAACCCAGTAGGCACTCCTTGCACATGTGCGATACTTCCCATTGATTTCTTGCTTAAGGCATTAGCAACCACATTTGCTTTTCCTAGGTGATAATTTATTGTACAATCATAATCCTTAATAAGCTCCATCCACTTTCGTTGGCGCAAATTCAACTCTTTCTGGGTGAATAAATATTTTAAGCTCTGATGGCCTGTGAAGACCTCCGTGGTCTCACCATATAGATAATGTCTCCATAGTTTAAGAGAAAAAACAATAGCGGCTAACTCCAGATCATGAATCGGGTAATTCTGTTCATGAGGTGTCAACTGTCTAGATGCATATGCAATCACCCTTCCCTCCTGTATGAGAACACAACCTAACCCCTGATGGGATGCGTTGGTGTATACAACAAAGTTTCCTTTTCCCGAAGGAATCTTCAGGACTGGTGCAGTCGTCAACCTCTCATTCAACTCCTGAAAGCTCCTTTGGCATTGTTCGGTCCACTGAAATTTAACTCTCTTTTGTGTCAAGCGAGTTAGTGGCTTCACTATCAAGGAAAAGCCCTTCACAAATCTTCTATAATATCCGGCTAGGCCCAAGAAGCTACGAATTCCCATAACGCTAGTTGGCCTTTTCCAATCTACCACCGCTTCAACCTTCTTTGGATCCACCCGAATCCCATCTCCCGAGATAATATGTCCCAAGAATACAACGCTACTGAACCAAAATTCACACTTATTAAATTTAGCATATAATCTATGATCCCTCAAAGTCTACAACACTATTCTCAAGTGTTCCATGTGATCCTCCTTGTTTTATGAATAAACCAAAATATCATCAATAAATACGATCACAAACTTGTCTAGGAAATCCTGAAACACACGGTTCATAAGATCCATGAACGCGGACGGTGCATTAGTTAAGCCAAACAACATAACCTCAAACTCATAATGGCCATACCATTTCCAAAAAGCAGTCTTAGGTACATCCGACTCATTCACTTTTAACTAGTGGTATCCCGATCTCAAGTTAATCTTCGAGAATACACACGCTCCTCAAAGTTGATCAAACAAGTCATCTATCTTTGAAAATAGATACTTGTTTTTCACCGTGAACCTGTTGAATTGCCGATAGTCAATACACATTCTTAGGGCCCCATCCTTCTTCTTTACAAACAACACCGGTGCTCCCCTCAGTGAGACACTAGGTCAGATGAAACCCTTATCTAAAAACTCCTGTAATTGATCCTTTAATCTCTCAGCTCTGCAGGGGGACATAAGGTAGGGTGCGATAGAGATAGGCGATGTGCTTGGGTATATCTCAATAACAAGCTCAATCACTCTATCATCAGGCAACCCCGGTAAACTGTCTGGGATGACTTCTAGAAAATCACAAATAATAGGTATCTCAGAGAGATCTTCTTTTTCTACTCCTGAATCCACCACATAAGCCAAAAACCTATGACATCCTTTCTTCAATAACTACGTTACCTTAAAGGCCGACACAAAATATGCAGGCGTCCTAACCTTCTCATCATGAAAGACAAATTACTCTTCTACAGGAATTTTAAAGATTACTCTCTTTTCAAAACAACCTAAGGATGCATGGTATATAGACAGCCAATCCATCCCGAGAATGGGATCAAACTCCCTCATGTTTAAAGGCATAACGTTAACATTCATCTATTGTTCTTCTATTTTTAATGGACACTTCCTGTAAACAGTATTGATCAACATCTCTTCCCCAAGAGGTGTAGAAATTGTAACAGTAAAGCTCAAATATTCAGGTACGACATCTTGTACCCGTGATATAAATGTGGGTGCAATAAAAGAGTGCGTCGAGCCTGGGTCAATAAGTACATAAGCATGCATGCCATAAGCCAACATGATACCTATCACCACATTGGGCGCAGCCCATGCATCCTATTGTGTGATAGCAAAAACGCACCCTGGGGTGACCGATCTTTCTGCTACAACACCTTTCCCCTTATCCTGCACTGCATCCACTGGCCCACTGTTCCAAGTCTTCCTACTGCCCACGGAAGATGCTGCCGGTGCACCTCGCTATCCACAATTAGCTGCCACATGACCCGGTTGATTGCATCGGTAGCACACCACCTCCCTTCTTGGACAATCTTTGATAAAGCGACATTTCCCACAGTTGGTTGATTTCCTCAGAATCCTGTGCCCTTTGCCTTGGATGGCAAGCGTTGCCTTTGAAAAATTGGTGACTTACTTGCAATATTCTTGAAATTAGTCTTTCCCAGCCTATAAGACGATGCACTGCCAAATTTCCTCTTCTTATAGTCTTCCCGCCTCCCTATGCCTTCCTTTACGTCCCTTTCAATCATGCGGGCTTTGTTCACCAAATTGGCATAGCTACCAATTTCTAGCCTCGTTAGCCTGGTTCGGATAGCATAATCTAACCCTCTCTGAAATCGGCGGCACCTAGATTCTTCCTCGTGAACCAACGACGATGCATACCTCGATAGTTATGTAAATCTCATCTCGTATTCTGCCACACTCATGTTTTTTTGAGTCAACTCAATAAACTCCTATTTTTTCTCGTATTTGTAACTCGTTGGCTTGTATTGCTTGTCGAGGGCCATCACAAAACGGGCCCAAGAAATCTCCGGTATCGTTGGAGGTCCTATACCAGGGACGGGTAAATTCAATATCCTCTCCGTGGCCTCCCACCAGTTAGTGGCCTCCCCGCGAAACATAAAAGTGACGAGGTCAACCAGTTCAGGTTCTGTCATCCTAAGACGGTCAAGAATGCAAACTGCATCCTTGAGCCAATTTTCTGCCTCAGTCAGGTCTAAGGTCCAGTGAAACTCTTTTGCTTCTAAGTCTTTAAACTATTTTTTCTTTGATTTGTCCTCCCTTCCCATTTGCATACTTAGCAGACGGGTATTCGTTTCGGTCAGTTGGGCCATAGCTGCGAGAATCATGGCCGTCTGAACGACTTGACCAGGCTGCCCGGCTTATTGGGGCACATCTTGCCCCTTCCCAACTTGTGGCTCGGGGATATTCGACTCTTCATTTGAGTTTTCCATCTCTACAATATGAACCAAAAATAATCAAACTTCAAGGCTCAATCTCCATCATTTATATATGTATACGCATAACAAGGATTCATATAGATAGAGATCATTTCAACTTCTATTACAAGGTTCTCCACTAGCATCTAATGCTATCAACCTACTATGACTCATAGGTAGTCTTCCCCAATCCGATAACTTACCATGACTTTCGACATGAACCAACGCCTACAGAACACGTTTTCAATCAGAGTTCAAGGCCAGTCAAATAGGTGTTCGAAGACAAGGGTACAACACCCCTAAGTCCTATTGACACAACTCAACCTAACTACCCACAACCTATGTCCACACGGTGCCAACCTCGCCTAGGTCTACAGAACCTATAAACCTAGGGCTCTGATACCAATTTGTCACACCCGCTCCCCCGAGGGTAGTTATCTCTACTCGAAGTGGGGTGACTCAGCCAACATAGACTACCAATTGTACTTGCTTAGTAATTAATTCATCACTCCTTCGTGAAAAATAACACATAAGGAAGTCTACATATGGGATACACCATCCCAAATATACTTACAATCATACATTCTTAAATTTATAACCTTTACAACCAAAAGGACTAAACATGATCTCAAAAGCTAGTGTAATCATCTACATCACCGTTGGCATACGTGGATGAACTTTTACCCTTTGTTATGATCTGCAATCAAAAAGGTTACAGGAGAGTGACTTAATACAAAGTGAAAAGCCACATGGAACAAGTAAATGGAACACAATTGATAAGCATCATGGCACACACACATCTCGAATGGTATGCTATAGATTTTACAGTAAGAAATAGAAGATACAATATTTAGTAAAGGATTAACATCAAACTTTAAGCTTTTATTTCAGAAATGTATGAGAAGTCATCTTACACCCCACACACATTTTACAGTCCTCACCATCGGTCTTTTCCCCAATATGTTGTGTTACACTGCCCTCACCTTCGAGCTTGCCCAATGGAGTGTGTAACACTGCCTTCACCTTCGGGCTTGGGATGATTACCTACTTACCTTGCATGCACACACAAGCAACAATTTATATAACTAAAGCCATCTTAATCATATGAATTCATTTCCACACCGGGTTATGACCATATAAGATAGTGATCAACATTATTCTTCATGACATATCTTCTTTACATCTGCACGATATTACATCAAGAGAAATGGCCCAAAACATTTAAGGAAAGGTGCATGTGTCATATATCACTTTACTAAGACTAATCACTCTCACCTTTGTACTAACTGCTTTAAGTCTGGCCTCCTTGATCACGAGGCGCTGATCCTTTTTCCTCAACCGTCCTTCCGGAGCCTATAATTCACAACAATAATGCATAAGGATTTACCTCGATCTTAAAGAACTCTACCCTTTTTACGTTTTCATAGGTTAGATATACTTATTAGTGACATCTTTTATGAAAAAACCTAGGGCCGAAAGGGTCCACAAGTGTCCCAAAACACCCCCTAGAAAAATAATTATTTTCCCTCATACGGGTCGACTCAGACCCAAGTTGGGTCGACTCAAAGGGCCTAGGGCTCGACTCACTCTTCCTTCGGGTTGACACCCACAGCCGTGGGGAGAGTCTGGGTCGATGCGTGAGTCACTGGGGTAGGCTCACAGGGCCAACGACCAAAGGATGAGTCGACACCTCAAGCCCTTGGAGACTTAATCCCCGGCCAAACAAACTATAGAGAGCAGAACCACTTTGAGTCGACACACACACCCTATGGGTTGACCCATTCCTTCGCCTGTCAAAACTACCGAAAGCTAAAAGTCCATGGGTCGACTCAAAGCTCATTTGTGTTGATCCAAACCACCGCTTGTGAAAAGAACTGAGAGTTTGGCACGGCATGAGTCGACACCACTCTCCCACGGGTCGACTCAAAACCCAAAAAACACCCGATGCCCTGTTTTTGACCCCGAACTGGTTGAAGGACCTATTTGGGTGGAAAAAAAGGTTTCTCCACTTCGTCTAAGGTTCAATAACACACCAAAAGTACCCTTCTCCAAATCTAGAACTTCCAACTCCCCCAAAACACCTTACAAAAACATTCTATCAAGATTTTGGGCAAAATTCCAACATTTTTCCCTTCTAAACCAGGAAAACCAAAGATGAAAAATGCCAGAGGCTCACAACCAAAATGGTTCTAAGGTCACGGGAGTTAAAGAAGAAAGGTTCTATGATTCGACCAAGAAAGATGTTTCTTGGTCTACGACCTTTCCTTACACTTAAAAGAACAGTTCTTACCTCAAGAACTCTGACAAAGGCGATGAAGACCCTCTCTTTCTTCCCTTCTTTTTCGGCTTTCTTTCTTCTCTAGCTTCTGTAACTTTCCTCTCAGTTCTCTTCTACGATCTCTCTCTCTCTCTCTAGGAACCGACAACATGTCATATCTCCCACCTACCAGCCCCCAAATCTCCTAACTTATGTCAGGAGATCAAATCTCACTTTTCCATAATTACACATCACCCCATTCTTCCAAAGGTATTTAGACACTTTACCTCTTTACTTTTCTTAAAATACCAAAATTGTTCCAATTAATTATTTTAAATGGAAATAAATTTACGGGGTGTGACACTCTTTCCTCCTTATATGAATTTTGTCCCAAAATTTAAACGTACCTTGAATGAACAAGTGTGGAAACTTCTGCCGAACCTCCTCTTCCCTTTCTCAAGTGGCTTCCTCCACTGAATGACTACGCCATAGGATCTTCACCAACAGTATGGCTTTGTTCCTCAAGACTTGCTCTCTTCGGTCCAAAACGGCCACATGTTCCTCCTCATAAGATAGATCCAGTCTCAAATCAACCGATTGTACTGTCAAAACATGTGAGGGATAATGCATATACTTCCTCAAAACGGATACATGGAATACATCGTGTAATTTTGACAACTCCGGGGGTAAGTCCAAACGGTACGCCGTGTTCTTAACTCTTTGAATGATTTCATAAGGCCCAATATAGCGGGGGCTTAACTTTTCATTCATGCCAAACCTCATCACCCCCTTCCAAGGAGATACCTTCAAAAACACATGACCCCCCACTGCAAACTCCAAGTCTCTACGTCTATTATCTGCATAGCTCTTATGTCTGTCCTGGGTCCGTTTCAACCTTTCCCTTATCAACTTGACCTTTTTTGAAGTAATCTGGATAATTTTGGGTCCCAATAACTTCCTTTCCCCCACTTTGTCCCAACAAGTGGGGCTCCGACATCTCCTCCCATATAACGCCTCATAAGGTGCCATTCGAATAGAGGTTTGAAAACTGTTATTGTAGGCGAATTCTATTAGAGGCAAATGATCCTCCCAACTGCCCGGGAGATCGAACACACACGTCCTAAGCATGTCTTCCAATGTTTGGATAGTTCTTTCGGATTGGCCATCCGTCTGAGGATGAAAGGCCGAACTGAATTTCAAACCAACTATCATTGCCTCTTGTAGGTTTTTTTCAGAACTTAGATATAAAACGAGGATCTCTATCCGATACAATTGACATAGGCACACCATGCAATCTAATGATCTCGTCAATATATAATTGTGCGTACCTCTCCATCGTGAAGGTCATCTTGACGGGTAGAAAATGTGCTGACTTGGTCAGTCTATCAATTACTACCCAAATGGCCTCATTCCCGTTTGGTG
>JAUTBS010306013.1:0-10853 GCA_032361285.1 Aequorea victoria
AATGCTGGACGTGCGGAAAGACTGGACACATGTCAAAAGACTGCAATGGTGAAACGGCTAAACTGAGTGTGAAATGTCACAAGTGTGGACAACAAGGCCATAATCAGAGGAATTGTCGTAAGGAGAGTCAGGCGGTGACATCTGTAGGAAGTGTGGCGATGGGAAGGCCTGGAAACATGAGGAATTTTAATCAAGCGCGTGGAGGTCCATTTGGAAACAACCAAGGCCGAGGAGATAATAATACTGAAAGGCAACAGGTGCAAGGGAGAGTGTTCGCAATGACACGCCAAGATACGGCGGCAACACCAGATGTCGTTACAGGTAAACTTATAATTTTTGGCAAAGAAGTTGTTGTTCTTATTGATCCGGGTTCAGGACATTCTTTCATATCATGGGCATTTGCATCACATTTGAACAAGTCGAGCACTAGTCTGAACCACACCATAATAATAGCGACGCCCGTAGGAAGTGGAGTATAAATCGGAGAGGTTTATAAAGATTGTGTGATTAACATCGATGATCGAGAGTTGACGGTTGATTTACTACCTCTGAGTATGCATGACTTTGTCCTTATCCTAGGGATGGACTGGTTGTCATCTTATCATGCGTCCTTAGACTATTTCCCAAAGAAGGTTATTTTCTAAATCCCGGGGAGATCCGAATTTTCTTTTAGTGGAGATCGAAGTGTTGCACCGAAGTACCTAATCTCCGCTATTAAGGCACGGAAGATGATAAGTAATGGGTGCCAGGGGTTTCTGGCACATGTAGTCGACGTTGAGAAGAACTCTCCAGAGATTGAAGACATTCATGTAGTACGGGAGTTCGCTGACGTTTTTCTAGAAGAATTACCAGGATTGTCGATTGATCGGGAAATAGAGTTTTTCATAGAATTGTTACCGAGAACAACGCCTATCTCTATTGCCCCTTATAGGATGGCTCCTGCCGAGCTAAAAGAATTAAAAGAACAACTGCAAGACTTACTCGATAAAGGTTTTGTTCGGTCAAGTGTATCTCTCTAGGGTGCACCTGTGTTGTTCGTTGAGAAGAACGATGGAACTTTACGCATGTGCATAGACTATCGTCAGCTGAACAAGGTTACAATAAAGAATAAGTATCCACTACCAAGAATAGATGATCTAATGGACCAACTGAAGGAGGATAAAGTCTTTTCGAAGATAGACTTGAGATCGGGGTACCATCAACTGAAGATCAAGGAGAGCAATATATCGAAGACAGCTTTTCGCACGAGATACAGTCACTATGAGTTTTTAGTGATGCCGTTCGGGTTGACTAATGCTCCGAAAACATTTATCGATCTGATGAATCAAGTGTTTCAACCATATCTTGACTCGTTTGTGATCGTCTTCATAGATGATATCTTTATATACTCGCCAAGTATGGAAGAACATGAACAACATCTCAAGCTCGTATTGCAAACATTGAGAGAAAGGAAGTTGTATTCCAAACTAAGTGTGAGTTTTGGTTGAGGAGTATATCTTTTCTGGGTCACATTGTCTCGAGCGAGGGAATCTCGGTTTATTCCAAGAAGGTGGAAGTTGTGGTAGATTGGCCGAGGCCTACGAGTGTTACAGAGATTTGAAGTTTTCTTGGGCTAGCCAGTTATTATCGACGATTCGTGTAAGGTTTCTCGAGTATAGCGGTACCACTGACGAAGTTGACGCGAAAAGAGACCAAGTTCGAATGGAATGAAGATTGTGAATGAAGTTTCCAAGAGCTAAAGAAAAGGTTGACAACCGCACCAATTTTGATGGTTCCGTCAAGGAATGGAGGTTTCGTGGTTTACACTGCTGCATCACACCAAGGATTGGGCTGTGTGCTCATGCAAGAAGGGAAGGTGATCGCCTACGCGTCCAGACAACTAAAAACTCATGAGCGGAACTATCCTATACATGATCTCGAGTTGGCGGCAATTGTTTTTGCTCTAAAGATCTGGCGACACTATTTGTACGGGGAGACTACGGAGATCTACACGGATCATCAAAGCTTGAAATACCTTTTCACTCAGAAGGAGTTGAATCTACGACAACGACGGTGGATGGAGCTAATCAAGGATTACGACTGTACGATCAATTATCATCCGGGAAAAGCCAATGTAGTCGTTGATGCGCTTAGCAGGAAGTCGTCAGGAATTCTGGCACATCTTCGGAACGTACGACCCAACTGGTATCGACAATTATTATCTTTGAGAGCAGACCCGACGATGAAAACGAAGACTATTTTACTCGCGAATCTTATGCTTCGACCCGTATTGGTGGACAAAATTCTGGAAGCTCAGAAAAATGACTCACAATTGATGAAGCTGCAAGACGAAGTCATCAGGAAGAAAAACAAAGATCTCGTGGTTACAGAGGACGGAGTGCTGATGTACGGAAAGTGTCTATGTGTCCCTAATGACGCCGATTTGAGAAGGGAAATTCTCGACGAGGCTCATAGTTCTATGTACACAATGCATCCGGGAAGCACAAAAATGTATGGAGATTTGCGGGAGCACTACTGGTGGAACGGGATGAAACGAGAAATTGTCGAGTACGTGGCAAGATGCTTAGTATGCCAACAAGTGAAGAATGAGCACCAGAAACCAGCGGGACTGTTGCAAGCTCTGCCCATACCTGAATAGAAATGGGAGAATATTATAATGGACTTTGTGTCTGGGTTACCTCGAACCCAGAAGGGTCACGATTCGGTTTGGGTTATTATAGATCGATTGACCAAGTCAGTTCATTTTCTACCAGTCAAAGTTTCTTTTATGCTCGACAAGCTAGCTCAACTATATGTGGATGAGATTGTTCGACTTCATGGAGCACCAGTGTCAATTGTATCAGGCAGAGATCCGAGATTTACTTCGATGTTTTGGCTGAGTCTACAGAATGCGATGGGGACATCTTTAAAGTTTAGCACGGCATACCACTCGCAGACCGACAGACAATCAGAGAGGACTATTCAAACTCTAGAAGATATGCTGCGAGCATTTGTACTTGATTTTCAAGGGAGTTGGGATGTGCACTTACCACTGATCGAGTTCTCGTATAACAATAGTTATCAGGCGACCATTGGGATGGCTCCATATAAGGCACTTTATGGAAGACGATGTAGAACTCCCGTTTGTTGGGACGAAGTCAGCGAGCGGAAAATTTTAGAACCCGAGATAGTTCAAGAGACGGCAGACAAAGTCAGGGTTATATATGAACGAATGAAGATTGCACAAGATCGACAGAAGAGTTATGCCAATAACCGGAGGAGAGAACTAGCATTCGAGGTTGCTAATCTTGTTTTTCTGCGAGTATCACCATGGAAGGGAGTGATGAGGTTTGGGAAGAAGGGCAAGTTGAGTCCAAGGTACATCGGACCGTACGAGATTCTGCGACGAGCTGAGTCCAAGATCAAAGAGGTTGCTAAGATCAAGAACATCCAAGTAAGAGACTCCTAAAACCTCAATCTTCTTCTCTAATATCATCTTCTGTCCTCACATCCTCTCTAAGATAAAAGAAAAGAACCAAAGATGGAAAAAGATGAATATAGGACCATGAACCATGAAGTGAGTTGAAAAGCTTAGTCTATGGACTTTCAAAATGACGTCTAAATAAAATTTAAATGTTGTAAAAACTAAATGTGAACCTTTATAAACATATATAATGTTGTTTTGATGAGTTTTGGGTAGGTCTCATGTGGTAGAAATTAGAACTAATGATGAAAGAAAGAGAAAACCTAAAACAGTGAATGACAGAACAGAGATAAAGCACTTCCAATAATTTTCGTGGAAGCCAAACATGGCCTAAATTCAAATATGTTTTTACCATGATTTATTTATGATGTTATAAGCCTGTTAAAAGTTTAGTTAAGATTTTAAATGAGGTCTTGAAGCTCTTTGAGATTTTTGAAGTTTCTGCGACGGTTGAGGCAGATTGTAAGCCAACTTTGAACCTTCGTATCTCTTTCCACAAAAATCTAATTAAGATGATCCACATATCCAGGGAAGTATCTAAGGGTCTAGAATAATTTCATTTTTTACAGAAGTCACCTTTGACTTGTACATTTTGAGATATACCGATTTTCCCAAACAGGGTCTTATTCTGACAGATTCTGTTATGGCAATTTTTCAGCCCCTTTCCGAATCCATAATGTGTTTTGTCTCTTCATGAAAAATGTAGATAACATCTTAGTTGAGATGTCTATAAATGTTCAGAATTTATCATGAACGTTTGATAATTTTAAAGTATTTTAGAACCTCTGTGGCAGAATCTGCTGCAACAGAAATCAAAGGGTTAAATGAAGATTGAACAAACCTAGGTATCTAGACCTAAGTGTGGGGCTTTGGGGCTTAAGAGTGAACCAAGAATGATTAAAAATGATGTGATTAAGAATAAAAATATCTCACTTTCATGACCACACAAGCATGCATGTGTCGCACTAGTTCGCGTAGTTAAATTCTATTCGGTTTGTGTGTTAGGAACCGAGGTTCCGAGGTAACGAGAGAGCGTGGCTCGAGAGGAAGTGCGCGTCTTGGAGGTGGGTGTTTCTTTATCACTAGCTTAGCTTTATAAATGTGTGAATGGTTAAATGCTTTATGTTTGCATGTTTTATGAAAATGAACGGTGGTTTTACTTACGAATGAAAGCTATGTTTGCGAACTTGTTTTATGAATGTGTTGGAAACATGATGAAACTTGAATGTTTTATGAAAGAACATAATGTGGTTGCTATAATAGTCTTGATTTTACATGGTGAGTGCCATGTCGTGGATATGTCGCACACCTGATACTGCGTGGACATATGTCACTATATAATCTATGGAGTATATCGCAGACCTGATAATGCGTGGATATACATATCCTTATATGATGATAAATAATGTGTTACCTCTACCACTGAGCATTGTTAAGTAGCCCGGCGAATACTCCTTAGCCCTGTCCAATTAAGAGTACGCGGGATATTCGAGGACTCAGTACTGCAACAACTCCTGATTGGGAGGTTAAACCAACCCTTGGCTATGATGTTATATAATATTTACGATGAGTTGATTAATGGATGAAAATGAGGAATATTATAGAACATCTCTTTTAAAGACACTTGATGCATAAAAAACCCTCTGTTACGAGGTGATTTGTGAAAAGATGAGAGCTTGGCATGTTTCATGAGAAGAGTTATGTTTTTTGGTGAAAAGAATTACTTTGCATTTGATGATGAACTGTTTTATTTCCATTGTGCAATTTATAATGCTATTGCTAGTGATTGATGAGCACGTGGATTATATCTCACCCCCACACAGGTTGATGTTTTGATAGGTTTTGACGCCAAAGCTAGGTCCGGTTCGGTCTACTATGGTCTTAGGCCTTTTTGTGAAGATTGTAGAAAGTTAGAATCTGTAACCTCTTTTCGTCTTCTTTTTGGACTGTAATTAATGAACTAATGTTATTGAGGCTGTGAGTCCTCTTAAGTTAATTTATGAATGAATGTTGGGCCCAAGGATGAAGTCTTAATTTTATGTTAATGTTAAGAAGTTTTAAAAAAATATATATCATGCTTTTGTTGTGGATGTTGATTAGTATGTTGGGTCGAGTACCCATCCTCAGGTCTCGTGTCCGGTGCTCGGGGCGGGGCTTGACATTTACCTCCTCCTAAGAATCGACAATTGGTAGACTTTACAAGTGGGCATGAGCTGCTAAGCTTTTATGGATGCATTCTTAGGATACAACCAAATACTTATGAACAAAGCAGATTAGGAGAAGACGTCATTCATCAAAGATCGGGTGATCTACTGCTACAAGGTGATGTTTTCGACCTCAAGAATACAGGGGCTACAAACTAGCATATGGTGGACCTCATATTCAAACAATAGATCGATCGAAATATTGGGGTCTATGTCGACGATATAATAACTAAAAGAAAGAAAGTCAGTGATCATCTCGCTGACCTCGAAGAGACTTTTCAGGTATTACACAAGTATAATATGAAGTTAAATCCTGTTAAGCGTGTGTTCTGTGTGTTAGGAGAAAAATTCATTAGCTTCATGGTAAGCCAAAGAGGCATTGAGGCAAACTCAAAAAAAGCCAGATTAGTTCTGGAGATACAATTTCCCAAAACTATTAGAGAAATCCATAGGTTGATCGACCGAGTAGCAACCCTAAATCATTTTATTTCAAAGGCGACTGACGGATGCATGCCCTTCTTTAAAGTACTCAAGAAGGCTTTCGCATGGATTGGAAATTGTGAGCAAGAATTTGCTGATCTGAATACCTATCTGGCCCCTCCCCCGCTACTATCCAGAGCAGTGCCAAGGGAGGAATTGTTTATTTAATTGGTTATCTCAGAGATTGCGGTAAGCTCATCCATGGTACGAATGATGTTGGAGTCCAGAAACCTATTTACTATGTTAGCTGAGTATTTATAAGAACAGAGTTCAGATATCCAAGTGAAGAAAAGCAAGCTTTCACTCTAGTCATTTCAGTAAGGAGGAAACGTCCTTACTTATAGGCTCATACCATTATTGTATTGATCGAACAACCTTTGAGGCAGATACTTCAAAGGCCTGATATCTCAGGATAATTGGCACAGTGGTCGATAGAGCTGAGAGAGTTCGATGTCTAATATTGACCCCGACCAGCAATAAAAGGGCAGGTAGTGATTAACTTCTTGACTGAGTTCACAGCAGTAGAGGAATGTGTCAACCCAGAAGAGGAACCAGAGGGTCAGTCGGAGAACATGGTCTGAGTTGAGGTAGAACCAAACTTTGATAGAAGACAAGTTTGGATAATCAATGTCAACAAATGAAGCAATCAATCTGCTAGTGGTGCTAGCCTCGTCCTGATCTCCCCAGAAGAAGATTCTTTGGAGTATAACATGCGCTTTGGGTTCAGAGCCACAAACAACGAAGCTGAGTATGAAGCTATCATAGCAGGGCTTAAATTAGCCCAAGCTATGGGGGCAAAGCAAGTAAAAATCTTCTGTGACTTTCAACTAGTGGTCAGCCAAGTCAAGGAAAATTTTGAGACTCAAGAAGAACAAATGAAAGCATACTGAGAGATAATCGAGGAGTTGAAAGGTAAATTTGAAAAGTTCTTGATAGAACGAATCCCAAGAGAAGACAACCAAAGAGTTGATGATCAAACTTGACTGGCGTCAATTCCTGAGAGTGAGATAGGTCGGGGAATACTTATTGAATAGTTGACCTATCCAAGCACGAGTCAAGGAACTACAGTCAATCTAGCACAAATATGTGTATTCTAGGTAAAAGACATTGTCAACTACTTGCAAAATAATAAACTCTCTACCAATAGATCTGAGGTAAGGAAGCTAGGATACCTAGCAAGTACATGTTGATTGGTGAGGTTCTTTATAAGCTTGGGTTCTCTGTACCGTATCCATATTGTATCTCTAAGAAAGAATCCAATTATGTGATGAGGAAGGTACACGTAGGGATATGCAGTAACCATTCAGGTGAACGAGCATTATCAAGCAAAATCTTGAGAATCTTGAGAGCTAGACACTACTAGCCTACAATACAGAAGGATGCAACAAAATTTGTTAGGAAATGTGATAAGTGTCAGAGGTTCACGATCATTCCATGACAACCACCAGAAGAGCTGACAGTAATCACTACCCCTGGCCATTTGCCTAGTGGGAATTTGATATAGTGGGACCATTGCCGATTAAAAGAGGGCAGGCAAAGTTTTCAATAGTAGCATTTGACTACTTCACCAAGTGGGTAGAAGCAGACCTGATGGCAAAGATCACCGCGAAGAAAATTATATATTTTGCCTAGAAATCCATAACATTTCATTTTGGGTGCCACAGGTAGTTATTACAGACAACAACAAGAAATTAGATAACAATAGGCTCATTGAGTTCTATGGACGCCTAAACATCTAGAATCGTTACTCATACCTAGCCTATTCTCATGCCAATGGACTGATCGAAGTAACTAACAGAACGATCCTGAAGATTATCAAAACCAAATTAGAGGCATCAAAAGGTTTATTGGCCGAGGAGCTCCCGAGTGTGTTATGTGCATACCAAACAACTATACGGATGCCAATAGGTGAGACTCCTTTTATGCTCACCTTCGGGAGTGAAGCTGTCATCCTAGTCGAGATCATTTAACCAGTTATCAGATCACCAACTTTGACGAGAATGCTAATGACAAAGCCCTCAAAGAAAGCTTGGATCGGATAAATGAGGTTCGAGAGGCTTTGACCCTCAGAATAGTCGTCTACCAGTAAAGGATGAAGAAGTACTACGACACTAACGTTTGGAGAAGAGAATTCAGAATAGGAGACTTGGTCATTTGAAAGGTGTCACTAGCAACCAAGGATCCCCAGGAGGGAAAGTTGGGGTCGAGTTGGGAAGGACCCTACCCAGCAGAAGATCGTGTTCGACTTAGGGTATATTGATTGAAAGACACAAATGAGAGGGCCTTGCCACATGCCTGAAATGTAAAGCACCTTAGAAAATACTACTAGTAAAAGCATGTAATCTATTCAATAAAAGTATACTTTCTCTTTAATATGCTTATCTATTTACATTTCTCTACTGAAACTCTACAACTAGATTGTCTGAGGATCTGGCTTGCCAAAGAATGGTTGGATTGCTTGAGAATCCAACCGAGACCCTAAAGATTGATAATTCTAAAACTAGATCGTCTGAGGATCTGGTCAGCCAAAAAATAATCAGATTGCTTGAGAATCCGACAGAGGCCCTAAAGACTTTGATAATACTACAACCAGATCGCCTGGGGATCTGGTCGGCCAAAGAATGGCCAGATTGCTTGAGAATTCTACCGAGACCCAAAAAACTTTGATAATTCTACAACCAGATCGCCCGAGGATCTGGTTGGCCAAAGAATGATCAAATTGCTTGAGAATTCGACCGAGATACTAAAGATTTTGACAATTCTACAAAACAGATCGCTTGAGGATCTAGGGCCGAAGAACAGTCAGATTGGTTGAGAATTCAACAGAGGCCCCAAAAACTTCAACAAATTGACAAACCAGACCGGTTAAGGATCTGGTAGGGTAAAGAAAGGTTGGACTACTTGATGATCCGATCGAAGCCTTAAGGACCTCACCAAAATCTACAAGCCAGATTGTCAGAGAATCTAGTTGGCTAAAGAACAATCGGATCGGTTGACGATCTGACCTAGGCCCAAAAAGACAATCAGATAAAAACTAAAAGACTGACAGACCAAGGTGTCAAACACTTAGAAAAATAAAGAAAGAAGAAAACATGAAAATACAAAAAAGTAATTTCATTCCATCAAAATATATTAAAATTATTCAAAAGTGCAGGGGTTACAGATAGAAAGCTTCAAAGGAAAAGAAGAAAACATTCTACGCCTAGGGCCGAGGTGGATTTTGAGTAGCCTCTCATTCTTCAAACACTAGAGCTTCGGCCTTAAACTCCTCGTTGTCCCATAGAAAGGTCAAGAAATCTAGTTTTTTAAAAGCAGCACCAGCACGAGTCTTCATAGAATAGAAATTACCGATATAGTAATCAGCAGTCTCCAGAATGAATTCCTCAAATGCCTTGAACTTCTTGACGGTTGCGCCCTCAACCTGACCAAGCTTCCCGATCAGGTCCAACAATTGAGCTTGAGCATCCTCAACTGCCTTCTCGGCAGTGACAGCTCTGGCTTCATTCTCTTTTCGCCTTTCTTCTCTTTCTCAAGCTCACTAGTTTCTTCGGTCAGATCAGTCTTCACATTCTCTAGCTCCCCGACAGCTAGGCTCAAATCAGCCTTCACCCGCTTCAGTTCCTCGAGATGCTTAGCATGCTTGTCTTTTAGGACCGCGACTTCCTTACCCTATGAGATTACAAACATCTCCATTTGGTGGCATCGGTTGGAGTAGTGAATTGCCCGAGCACAATGTTGACCCAAGGGTTATTCAATCATAATTCTATTTTTATTTTTGACTTATAACAATAATTAATTTGATGTTTACTAATATTTGTTTGTGAAATAAGTTAATTCTCAGGATTTAAAAGGCTCTAAATTCAAGATAAAAAGATGCTCTTAGTAGCACACTTTTTGGAAGCTCACACATCTTGTATCAAGAAGGAACAGACTTCAATTTCTCTGTTTCAAAATTCTTGAGTTGACACCTCAAGTGTATGAGTCAACACAAAGAGCTTTAGAAGACAGTTGATGAAGGCCATGAAGGAAGTGACGACACAACCTAAGAATGTGTCGACCCCTTAAGTCTTTCCCGAGAGCAGCAAATTCTCAACTTCCAAATGTATGAAGGAAGTGTCAACACAAAGGCAACATGTGTCGACAAATTTGGCTGTTCCAGTAAGCTTTTCTCTTGGATTGAAGAAACACGAAAAAAGTGTCGACCCCTCAAAAAGAAGTGTCGACACCAAAGTTCTAAGAAGAATAAGTGTCGACACAAATGAAAAATGTGTCGACCCCTTGACTATTTCAATGAGCTCCAACATTTGACTTCTGAAGACTTCACAAAAGTGTCGACACCAAAAGGCAATTGTGTCGACCCCTCAGTTCCATGAGACAAAAGTGTCGACACCAAGGAACATTTGTGTCGACACAAGGGGCAAGTTTTCAAATCGCTGAAGCCCTCCAACAGCTAGTTTTCAGCAATTAATGCGCGGTCAGAAGTTTCCAATGGCTCTTAACTTTCTTGAACTATATAAGGATTAAAGTTTGAAGTTTCAACAACAACAACAACCAACAAGACATGATTATACTTCCAACTACCAGAGAAAATATTCTTAAAGATTCAATACTCTATTTTTCTGTCTTCTATTGTATCTCTCATCATTTATTGTAAATCATTCTTGTGAGAGATCATTGATTGTAGAGAGTATTATTCATTGATTGTA
>JAUTBS010306124.1:0-10851 GCA_032361285.1 Aequorea victoria
GAGGTGCAGAAGCATAAACCACTTTGAGAACTTTTAATTAATTTTGAAAAAATTCTCTGAAGATGAGCCATATATGAAAATAAAGGTATATGAGTCTAGGTTCACTCAAAAATTATAAATCTCATTTTCATCGGACATAGTTTGGGAAAAATGAATTCTCCCAAACAATGTCGTTTTTCGACAAACTGTGATATATGAATTTTTTGAGACCTTTTTGTTGGCGTATGGCTCACGGGTTCTACATAGAAATTATATAGAACAACCTATTATAACCTCTGTAATTATTACAAAATTAATTAGGAATTTTAAATAATTTTAAATAAATTTACAATAAGTGGGATAGAATTTAGAATTTGAGAAAAATGAAAGAAAATGATAACCCAAGATGAATAAAGTGTCTAGGCCTAAGGAGTTGAGTTCTTAGCAACTCTAATGACTGATTAACACATAAAAGATTATTATTAATATAATAAAAACCCAATTGGTCCTTTTGACCAAAATGGTAAGAGGTCGGGTTGTAGAAACCCATAAAAAAAATATGGTAAGCTTAAAGAATGAAGTCATCTTAGGTTTATCTAAGGGACTTTAAGGGACAAACATTCTCATACATATATATATATATGAAAAATAAGTCAATTCTTATTCATAGGTGGTTATGAAATTTAGGTCCCGAAGGGATAGCAGTGGACGGATGAGCGACGCCCCAGGTTTAAAAGAGGTGGATCTTGAAACGCTCGAATTAGGTGAGAGTGAATAGCTATGTTATAATAAAATATGATGAATGTTTCTTATCTTAAAATATTTTGATAACATACTTGGTGAATGAACTCATGAATGTTTTTCAAAAAAAGTTTTCTTGTTGGTAATGAAATTGATGTTTGGTTCACTCAACCGTGGAGCTTGTTTTAATAATGAAGCTTGATGATAATATGATAAATCATATTGCATGAATGAATGATCTTTGTTTGAGTGTGCCAAGTTTTGCGGGTATTCGGCCTGTGTGTGATAGCCTTAATGATTTTTACCCTTTATGGGTGTGAGATAGTCTTTATGACTTTTTTCCTTTTTGTGTGTGAGATAGTTTTTGTGATTTTTACCCTTTATGGGTGCGAGATAACCTTTTTGGGTTTTGTCTTTTATGGGTGTGAGTTGCACGGCCCGTGTGTGATAACCTTAATAATTTTTGCCCTTTATGGGTGTGAGATAGCCTTTATGACTCTTTTTTTTGTGTGTGAGATAGTTTTTGTGATTTTTACCCTTTATAGGTGCGAGATAACCTTTTTGGGTTTTGCCTTTTATGGGTGTGAGTTGCACCTACCATCGGTGATTGAATAGTGTCCCTCATATTCGCCACTCTATTTTAGTAAGTTGTGATTGAGCTTACAGTACCATTGAAACTCCTGATCGTGAGGTTAACGACTACTTAAGCACTGTAAAGCGTGTGTTAAAAGTTGTGTGTTATATATAAATGATTATTAAAAATATAACACACTTTGGCGTTGAGCCTACTCCTTTAACCTGATAAAAGTTATTGAAGTATGAATACATGTGGCATATGAGAACTATTCTAATAAGTGTGTGAAAGTACTTTCCAATTATATTTTTTGTGAAAGATTATTTTATGTCTCATTTCATTATAATGCTAAGCCCACTCTCTTGTAACCTTCGTGGTTGCAGATCTCGTTACAGGATAGATGGTCGGTTCACCATGGTACCATTAAGGTCAAAAGAAAAATATTGACGTGAGGTGTGTTTGAGAAGCATGTAAGAAGATTTCATTAAATATATGTTATATAGATACGAGCATAGGCTCGTTAAATATTTATGGGGATTGTGTATCCCGGGTATTGTTGTAAAGTAAGTGCATTATTGATGCAAAATTTTATGTAAGTATTCTCTTTAACAATGAGAGAGAGTATGATATTGAAATTTGAATTAATAACCTTTTCTTTTTAAGTTAATTGTGAGTTAGATGAGCTTGTGCAACACCACTCCGAGCAGGTTAAGCCATCGTCATGGGAGTGGGTGTGACATTGTACCCGCAACCTCGACTCTTTTTCTGGTTGCTGTTGGTCTGTTAGTCAGGCAGTGACCTATTTTTTTCCGTTTTATGTATTATTTGTTGGTTTGCTTACATTCTATTTATACTTGTTTGCATTCTGTCTTCACTGCAATAATAGAAAAATTAAAAAGTCTATGTTTAACAAAATCAATGTATTTAAAAATATTTTAAAAATTTTAATTTGATCTTTTGAGTAGAAGCCAACCGTTCGGTTGGACGAAAGAGGGTGCCTAACACATTTTTCTTTCTTACCTTGGCTCTCGGACCTTGAATCTCAAAGATTTTACTAGAGTTTCTGAGTGCCCTTTAAAAAAACTGGGTGACGACTCCTTATTTTTCAGTTCGTAGGTATCTCAAATGCCATTTCACTAAAAAATCTCATTTTTAAAAAACTCTGAAAAATGACATATCTACAACTGACGACTTTGCTAGAAAACCGTGCGAGCTTAACTTGAAAATAAAAATGATATTGGGTTTTTTTTAATAAATATTTTCAAATTCAATTATTTTTTCTATTTGCATGTCCCGTCGAAAATCATCCGCTTAGTATTACCTAATACCCTGGTAGTTTGCGACTACGGGCAATGTCAGGGATGCAAGCAAGCCTACCAGCCACGTACTCCTCATCTACGGTATATAAAGAAACTACTGTGTACCGTTTAATCATCCCGGTGACGAGAGGTATAATCTTAGCTTTCTTCAAAAGGTACCACTTTGAGACTACCCAAACAGTTGACATATAGTAATTCTAAAACTTTTCAAAATTAGGACAGGGCGACCATTCTTTAAGATAGGGCCCCTCTTGATAGGGCTTATGTGCTAATGTGAACTACCCTTCGGGGTAGATATCTGGTGTGTCTGCATGGAATGAACGAGTAGGAAAGGAAAGGGTTCTATTTTGGATGATCAGTCAGTCTTAACTATCTTAGAGATGGGAATGTCAACCAGAAAAGGAAAGTGTGGGAAGTATTCCATTTGAATGAATGTCAGAATGTATGTATGACAGAATGTATGTACGGAATGTTCTGCAATCTTTTGAAAAATGTAAAAGTTCCAAATGGGTATGCTTATAACATTTTGCGATGTCTCAATGTAAAGAAGTGCACCATATTTGGGCTAAAGAGTCATGACATTCATATATTTATGGAGCAATTGCTTTCGATAGCAATAAGTAGAATCCTCACAAAGAATGTGAGTGGACCACTGATAAAGCTGTGCAATTTTTTTAGACAGATGTGCTTAAAAGTTCTAAAAGTTAATGACTTAGATTCCCTTGAGTCTCAGATCGTACTCACCCTATGTCATTTGGAAAGAATATTTTCTCCATTTTTCGACATAATGGAACACTTACCTATTCATTTAGCTGAGGAAGCTAAGATTGGTAGTCCTGTGCAATACCGTTGGATGTACTGCATCGAAAGGTATGTTTATAAATTATGTTTCAAAACTAATCATTAAATCTCAATGTTTATATTATGCTCTCACTTATACGAACTATTTATTTGTCTAGATACCTTACGACACTTAAGTCGTATGTGCATAATCAATCCCGTCGAGAAGGCTCCATTGCAGAAGGGTACTTGATTGAAGAATGTATGATATTTTGTTCTAAGTACTTGGATGATATCGAATCCACGCTAAATCGACCTATCAGAAATTATAAATGACGATGGGGATAATGATGGTCAAATAAAGGGTTGCCCTTTAGGAAAAGAAGAAAAGTTCGCTATTAGCGAAATACAAAAGAAATAGGCTCATCGTTATATTCTATTTAATACTGATGCAATTATTCCATATCGAGAGTAAGTATTTCATATTCATTTTCATACTTATCTATTTTATGCTTATTACGAACTTGTAATCCATTAAAAAATTGTGTAAATAATGTAGGAAGCATCGTGAGTTCCTTAAACGAGGTAATCATCGTATTAGAGATCGTGAAGTTGATCGTGTTCACCATGAAACATTTCCCTTTTGGTTTCAAAACTATGTAAGTCTTATATTGTATGACAACATATATTGCATATTTAATGATAATCATTAATAATCATGTTTGTACAACTATGTGTATACAGGTTCACAAGTTACAAGTTATTGGGTCCAAGCAAGTGTCGAATGGGATTATAGATTTGGCATTAGGTCTTCGTGACGTGACAACCATATTTAGTGGTTATGTCATCAATGGAGTTAGGTATCACACCAAGACACGAGAGAAAAAAAGAAAAATACAGAATAGTGGCGTCACGCTGAAGGTAAAGACTAGTAGTTATGCAAGTGCTAGAGATATGAATCCTCGAGAAGGAGAAGTCACATACTATGGAAAGGTCACTGATATCATTGAATTTGTCACACCCACTACCCTGAGAATGATTTAACCTGCTCGGAGTTGTGCGATACAAGGTCAACTAGCTCACAAATAACTGAAATCAAAAGGTTATTAATTTAAAACTCAAAGATAAACTTAATCTCATCTTTAAAGAAACTAATTATATCAACAACGCTCTTACTTTACACTAAAATCCGGGATACAAAATCCCTAATGTTATACAATGAGCCACTACTCATATCTATATACTATCTCTTTAACGAAAAATCTTATGGAGGTTTATCAAATGCATCATGCGTCAGACTTGTTCTTCTGACCTTAATCATACCCTGGTCGATCGACCATCTAACTTGTAACAAGATCTGCAAATATAAGTGGTTACAGGAGAGTAGGTTTAGCATCATAATAAAAAATATATCAACAAACACTTGAAAAATCAAGAGTAAAGATTTCATGACTTTTCTCAAACACCGTTACAGATAAAAATCTTTTAAAAAGTAGAAGGTACATGTTTTTTCACAACTTTTCAACAAATATTTCATAAAACATTTATTTAGAAAAATTACTCATGCAACTAATGCAGAAGGTTATATTTTCATTCTACGGTTCACTAGCCCAACTCATAAAGTTTTATAAAAACTCTTTCATCTTTTCAACATACGATCCTACGGTCCAACTTTAATGATTTATAAATACTTTCATACCGACCCTACGACCCAATCAACTTTCTGATTTCTCAGCATATGACTTTATGACCCAAAGTAGCTTTAAAAGCTTTTCCCAACAACAACATATGACTCTTAATCCAACTTATAAATGCTCAATATCATAGTATACGTACTCACAAGCACACACACATACTATGCCTTTCAGTGACCAAGTAGTCGTCTACCTTACGATCGGGAGTTCTAACGGTTTCGCAACCTTATTCATAACTCACTTAATTAGAGTGGCTGATATGAGGGCCACTATTTATCACCAGTGATAGGTGCTAGCAACTCGAGCATAGTTCGCAAAAGCCTTTAAGGAAACAACTCGACATAGCCGTAATAACTCGAACAAAGTCTGCAACAACTCAGAAAAAATTCGTAACAACTCAGGATAGTTACCTGCAATAACTTGTCACTTTTTGATAACATAATACATCTTTAGAAAAATATATTTTCATACTCACGAGCAACACATGCTCATAATCTCTACCTTTAAAGAAAAAATAACTTTCCAAAAAATTCTTCCATAATCATAATGAATAAATCATTTCAGAAAAATATGATAGTAACACGTGCTTCTTAAAAGTATTTAAAACCAATAAAATATTTTCACAATACACAATTCATTATGATATTGCTAGTCACTCTTACCTGGTTGTCGACCAACGCGACACCTACCTCTTTCAAATATCGAGGCGGTATAACACTTTCTGGGCTACCCCATCAATGCCTATGTTATATAACATGTCCAAGCATTAGTATAAACTCACTTCTAACAAGTATATATGTAAGACCTTGTAATTTTTAAGAATTCAAATTTTATTCTATTATGAATTAAGAAGAAATCTTGCAAGTAACTTTTCTTGATAATCAAGTTTAGGCGCAAGACATGAGAACCCAGTATAGGACCCGATCGGAAGCCCAAGTTAAAAATTCAAATAGGCTGAGTAAGAGAACCAAAGTAGGGCTTAGATAAGATCATAATCTTTAGTTCAAAATATTAACAAATTCCCAACCATCAATGAAAAGAAGCTAAGTAAAATTATGAAAGTCTAGAAATAAGTTTTGGAGTAATTTTCAACCTAGGCTAAAAATATGAAAATTAAAATGGGTCAAATGATGGAACACTTATGAAATCATAAGCTAAGACCCAAAATATTATGAGAATTTAGTATATGGGCCAAACAAATAGAATTTAGCCGAATTAAAGAAGAGTTCTAAATGAAAAGAATAAAAGTTAGTACATTAGGCCCAAAAGTTGAGAAGGCCCAATAGGGAAATGGATTAGGGCTTTGGGCCAAACATAATAAGAGCCCAATATAAATAGATATTTGCGCCAAATTCTTGTAATTAAGGCCCAATAAATTAAGTTCCAAGTCCAAGCTAGCAAATACCCAAAAGTGGAAAGTTTTGACCCAAAAATACAAATTTAGCCCAAATTAATTTCAATTTCTATAAAATCATAACATAAATAAATAATATATATAGAAATTAGATGGTTGAGATTCCCTCCCCTATATTGAGTGTTTGTGCAAGCAAAAGTCATGTCATGTAAGGCATGCACTAAGCTCCATTGGGTGGTGTCATCTCACCCTTACACCATCATCATTATATAAGACAAAATATGACCATTATATAAACCCCTCTCCCCCTCTCTTGGATAAAATCTCCTCTTGAAAATTATAAAAATTTATTTGCTCCAAGTTGCTTAGTTTTAGAGAGGAGGAGGTGAGAAAAGAATGAAGGAAAAAAAAAGGGAGAAAAATGAGAAGAAAAGTTCAAGTGTCACACCCCAATTCGGGAAAGGTGACCGGCCATATGTATTGGGCCTTGGCCCAATGAACCAAGAAAGTCTTAATCATACATTTAACTAACAATATGCTAAAAGATATCAATACGAGAGATTTAATCAATTAAAATCCATAATAATCAATGTGGGATAAACAACCCATAATATCTCAATCAAATATGTTGTTTCAACAATTCATAATCAATAATATTTATTTAAATGCGGAAGTGAAATGCATGTCCTAAGAGGTCTTATTCCTGGATCCTACGAAACTACCGAGTACATTATCTAGCTTCTTTACTGGTTACCTGAAATGTTTAATTACAACGTCAGCTAAAACTGGTGAATGGAAGTATGCATAATAGAATACAGTTCGAAATAGGAGATTTAAAGTATCTTGTACTTCAAATATAAACATGGTATGCTACATACAGTATAATAAAAAAGGGCGATCACACAACCCATCATTTTCTTGTATAAACAAAAGGACAATCACACAACCCATCATTTCCTTCATGAATATATATATATATATATATATATCTTTTTCACATGGTCTCGTTATCAATACGAGTCACCAATATCTCAAACTAGACATCAGAGGTCTCCACAACAATCACAGGACATAAATATGGCAATATCATAATGGTATAACGATATGCTCATCAAAGAGTGGGAGTATCAATCAATTGCCATAAGAACAGCCTAAGCATAACATAGTAACCAATGCCACATCATAAACTCGAGACATCCTCGGTCCATTGGATCCAATATAAAAAATAGAGTCACTACAGGTTGGCGCCTGAGTTTATTCCTTAAACAATCCCGATTAAGGTCACCGGATACACTCGGGCTATCCCTTAACCATTGAGTCAACTAGAGTCACCACGATATTCAGACTGGGTCTATTCCCTAGCTGGCCAGAGTCACCTCCATAGAGGGCTTTCCTCTGGACTTTTTCATTTCTCAAGAATCATACCTCATAATCGCACCATATATATAGGAATCAAAACTTGTAAAATATTTGTACCATGATTTTACAAGAGAAATAACATACAGTATCATAAAAAGTATTTAGAATATATGTATTTCTTTTTCAAAGTAATTTGGGGATATGGAGATTTGTTGAAAGTACATAGCATGACAATTCACCCACTTGATGTCCAATGCAAACTCAAATGTAACAGAAAAGCAATGTAGGAATCCTCGTCACCCTGATTATGTAATGCAATATATCATAATCAACAATTAAGGCTAATTAAACCATTTATAACTACCAAACGGAACCACCCTCCATTTATAAGTTTTGAAGTTTGTTTCTAGTATTAATTTAGTCATTAATTAATTTAATTTATTATTAAATTGATGCCCAAACAGAGCCTTAACCTTAGAATTAATACAGAAGAATTTTAAGATTTTTCGGCATTGTGAGTCGACCTAAGAGGTCTATGAGTCGACACAACAGAGAGGATATCGACGAAAAGTCACCACAAGCGACCATGAGTCGGCACAACAAGGCCATGTGTCGACTCAAATGTAACAGGTCTCGATCTATGGCATAACAGGCGACTTGAGTCGACTCAAAGGGCTCATGAGTCGACCTAAGTCCAACAGATGACCATGATTCGACACAGCGAATGCTATGTGTCGACCTAAGGAAAGAAGTCTCGGTAACATGTGACTATGAGTCGACCCAAATGCAGGATGAGTCAACCCAACGCAGAGTGAGCTGAGGAAGCTCCTCTTCAGTTGACCAAAATAGGCCATGAGTTGACTCAAGAAGGAATGAGTCGACCCAAGTCTAACAAGTGATGCATGAGTCAATTCAAGAGATTCATGAGTCGACCCAGGGAAGGTCTAGCAGTTGTCATGAGTCGACTCAAAGGGTTCATGAGTCGACCCAAGCCAAGGTCTGAGAAATAATCGAGGCCTCACCATCATGAGTCGACTCAACTTCTACGTGAGTCGACACACTGGCGATGGAACTAAATTTTGAGGTATGTGAGTCGACTCAACCCACAGGTGAGTCGACCCAAAACTTCGGACCAGAGAGTTCAATAGCTGAAATCTCTGTAATCCATGGTATTTTCTCTTTCTTTTCTTCAATCTTATTGTTTATAATGATTTTTTATTAAAATCGAATGATATAAATACATATACATAACCTTTTATATGATCTATATATTTTTATACATGGTTTCCTCTTATATATATCAATATGTATACGTTTATGGTTTTCTGGTATATTAAAGATGGGAATGTGATACTTTCATGTATCTATACATGTTTACAACTATTAAAGATTGAAACTTTAATCGAGAATTAATTAATTACAACGATGTGATATATATATACATATATGTATATCTGTGTATAATAAAAAACTGAGGATGTGAGAGACGAACCACGGATCACTACGAATGATGATGATGATGGCGTCGCTCAGTGGTGGCAACACCGACGTTAGTGGTTGCGTCGGTGGTGGCTGGTTGCGGTGGCTGCAGAGGCAGCGATATTAGGGATCATGATCCTTAATTCCCTCCTTTGTACTCATCTTCCTTTCCAACACCACACAGTTGTCATTTCACATGCACAGCCAATTTTCTCTTTATTTTATTTCTCATTCTTGTCTCATTCTTTCCTTATGCAATTATTAATGACATATATTCTTTTATTATTTTAAAAAAATTCAAAATATTAATTTATTTAATTAAAATTTTAAATTAATTAGTTATTTTAGTTAATTAATTTATTATACAAATTACCGGGTTTTACATCAAGTGTTCTAGCCAATTCTTGGAGACTAAGGAGGAGAATCACCACCACTATCACATCTTCCATAGTCACTTACAATGTAGAAAATATATCATAAAAGTCAAGTCTGTACAATACACCTCTTTATCAAAGAATAGGATCTCTTTTCTTTGATCTTCATATTTTTAGAACATGAATGCAAAAGACCTCCTTAACCAATCTTGTGCATGTCTTCTTCTTTAAATTAGAAAATCTAGAATTAGTCATTTAATATTCATAAAAATCATATTTTAAGAAGGTTTGGAGTCATGCATGCATGAGTAATGCAAAAGGGAGATGATGAAAGTAGTAGATCTTTTGGAAAAATAACCAAACAGTGACCATAATGCCTATTTCATAAATTTTTGTGGCACCCAAACAGATCCTAAATAAAAATATGTTCGTAAAAGAGTTACTTTGACATGTTATGAACATGCATGATTTTTAGTTAGACCCAAAAATATATTTTAGAACCCCTATTCTATTTTAGAACTTTCTGCATCAGAGTTACAGAAACACAGACCACTTTAAAAATTTTTAATTAATTTCAAAACTATCCCCTAGAGATAATCCATATATGGAAAGAAAGGTATATTGGTCTAGTTTCAGTTAAAAATTATAAATCTCATTTTCGTTGGACAGATTTTGAGAAAAATTTATTCTCCCAAACAGTGTTGTTTTTTGACAAACTGTGCCTTGTGAATTCTTAGAGCCCTTTCTATTCACAATTGCCTATCGGGTTTTACATGAAAAACTTATATAACATCCATATATATCCTCTTTAAGTTTTCCATAAGTAATTATGAAGGTTTAGTACTTTTAAACAAATTTACAACAAGTGGGACATAATCTGAAATCTTAGAGAAACAAAAGAAAATGATGTTCCAAGAGAAACTAAGTACCTAAGCCCAAAGATTTGAGTTTTTAACAACTCTAATGAACAATAAGAACTTATAAGAGTATTATTATGATAATAAAATACTAATTGTACCCTAAGACCTAGGGATCAAGGAGTAGGATTTTAGAATCCATATGAAAAAAAGGTTTCATTCCTAGGAAAGTGTGGTCATTTTAGGATTAACTAAAAGACTTAAGTTATTCTCATACTTGAATACTTATGGAAAAATAAATTGATATTTATTTATGGGTTATCATGAAACCTTGATCCCGA
>JAUTBS010306235.1:0-18139 GCA_032361285.1 Aequorea victoria
CTCCTGGTTGGAAGGTTAATACAACTCTTGGCTATTCATATGAAATAGTTTGATGAATGAAAATGATGAAATCGTAAAATATCTCTTTTAAAGATATATGATGCTTGAAAAATCCTCTCTGATGAGGAGATTTGTGAAAACGATGGAACTTGAAATCTTTTGTGATAAAAGTCATGTTTTATGAAAAGTTACCCTGCTTTCAAGTGTTGAACTATTTTGAAACCATTATGCAATTTATAATGCTTTTGTTAGTGATTGCTTAGCACGTGGAGTATAGCTCATCCCCACACAGATTGATATTTTAAAAAGTTTTGACGTCAGGGCTGAGTCTGGTTCGGTCCACTCTGATCATAGGCCAATGGGAAGGTTTTGGAATGTTTGAGTCTGAAATCCCTTTTTGTTTTTTTCTTTGAATTCTAATTAATGAAATGATGTTGATGAGGCTATAAGTCTTCCTGTGTAATATTTTGTATGTTATTATGGGCCCATGTGAGAAGTTCTAATGGAACATATTATGAAAGTTATGCCAAGATAGTATGAAAGTTGTTATGATTGTTGGGTTATGTATCCTTCCTCAGGTCTCGTGCTCAGTGCTAAGGGCGGGGCTTGACACAAAACCTTCACCACTACCGTCGCCACCACAACCATCACAGACCCCCACTATAAAACACTACAAACCATCAAAAATCACCACCAACACTAATTAAATCTCAAGAGAAAATCACAAAATAGAGAGTAAGAGGAAGAAGACTACAATTTAGTGCTCACACCAGCATAGAGAAAGAGTAGCGCACCCACTCCCTAGAGGATGATTTAACCTACTCGGAGTAGTGCGACACAAGCTCTCCTAATTAAAATTAATTTAATTGGTTAAGGAATGCACTTCGCATCACCCATAAGTCATTTTCGCAAGACAGGTTAATTATCTCTTATGACCAAAGTTCATAGACTACTAAGGGATACTCTATCCCTAAATTAAAAATATAAGTTCTGTTCCAGAGGATACTAAATTCCCAACCACACAAACACAAGCATTATTGATCGTCTCTCAATCATAACAACCTGTGTCACATCCCAACTCGGAGCAGTGATCGACCATGAATCATGGGCCTTGACCCAATGAACCAAGAAAGTTTTAATAACACATATAGCTAACAATATGCCATGAATTTAAAATGCATGGGATTTATCAACAAAATCTATAAAATAATTCATGTGGGTCACAAGAGCCCATAAATGTCATAACTAAAAATGTTGTCTCAAAGCAACATATAATCTGAATACTATCTCAAAATGCAATAACATAATGCATGTCCTAAGAGGTCAAGATGCTGGATCCCACGATACTACCGAGTCCGTCTATCATCTCCTTCACTGGTTACCTGAAATGTTTAATTACAACGTCAGTTAAAAGCTGGTGAATGAAAGTATGCATAATAGAATACAGTTCTAAACTCGAGGATTTAAAATAACTTATTGTTGACCATAATCGTAGGATAAGATAATCAGTACCAACAAAATGGTGATAGCATGGCCCATCTTTTCTTTCTTTATCAAAAATATCTACATTTTTCCTCATGATATCGATATCAAGACGAGTCATCAACATATCTCAAGCTGGGCATCAGAGGTGCCAACAACATACTCTGGACATAAATATGTCAACAATATAACTAGGACATAATATTGTCAATAATGGTATAGCGATATAATCATCAATCAATATGGTGGAAAACTATCAACAACCACAAGAACCTCATAGGTAAAAAAGTAACCAATGCCAATATAAATAGTATTCGCGGCAGCTTTAGCCTGTGTCTTTTTCCTAAGACGATCCAGTTTAGGTCACTAAAAACCCCAGACTGTCCCTTAAACTGTTGAGCAACTGGAGTCACCACGAGATTCAAACCAGGTCTTTTTCCTAGCGGCCAGAGTCACCTCTGTAGAAGGCTTTCCCCTAGACTTTCTCATAGTCCTAAAAGAAATCACATGATCGCACCATAATAGATGAAGAACTTTTTGTATACAAGGTAAAATATTTGTATCATGATCTTTTATAAGAGAATATGCTATAACAGTACACTTAAAATAATTTAAAAATATATACATTTTTTTTCAAAGTAATTTTGAGAATACAAGGATTTGTTGAAAGTACATAGCATAATAAGTTATTCACCTGAGATCCAAGAAAAGCAAAAATGTGCAAAAGTAATGACAATCTACGTGTCATACTTCACCCTGATTTAAGAAAATTAAGAGACTATCATTAATAATAATACTAAACTAAACAGGATTTAATTACAAAACGAAGTCTTTCCCCATTTACAAATTTTGAAGTACAGAACATCAACTAGCTGATATATTCACCAAACCCTTAAGTGAAGAAAGATTTAATTTCATTAAAGGTGAATTAGGCATGTTAAATTCAAAAAAAAATCTGATGGTTTCTAAAATTCTGTATTTTTCTAGCACATGGGTCGACTAACAGATAGCATGAGTCGACTCAAGACTCACGGGTAGATATATCGACTCACATTGCTATTTCTACTGAAGCGATGAAGGCATTTGGGTCGACTCACAAAAGGCTTTATGTTGGCTCAAGGAGAACCTGTTTTTATCGTAATCCCTAAAACGCATTTGGGTCGACTCACAACTCTTATGTGCTGACTGAGTGCACGGGGTATATAAATAAATGTTATGTGGTGGCCCATTACTTCAAACTATCAAAAGATTTCCCTTTCCCTCTCTGTCTCTCTCTACAGTTCGTGAGTCGAAACATCAACGATTCCTCTAACCACTCCAGAAATCTCTCTAATCCCTCTCCTGTAAACTCTCTCACTCGCATCGCCTCTACCATCGCTGCATCATAATTTCTCTCTTTCGTTTTGCGAACGGAAAAACCCTAAGTTCTCGGTTAAACTCATAGTTCTCGCCTTCTACAATCTCGACTCAAACTATGAATTCTTCTAGTCCATCAGCCATCGCCAAAAGAACAAGAGCCGACCAGGCTAAAGCTTTTGACAAAAGGAAGAAAAGCAAAAAGGGCAAGAGTCCCTCATCAAACATTCTTCTCTTTCGTGATCAAGATACACAAGATAAGTATGCCAAATCTTTTAAGTCTTGCCAAGTTCCTAATGGGAGGTGCATAAACTTCTAGTTCTTCGATTCAACTAGAATGCACTTTAGGGCTTGGTTTACCGAGCTTGAATAGTACAAATTTGTAACCATCAAAGAGACAATCTACCCTGAGTTGGTTAAAATAAGCTATGCCCATATGAATGTATCAGTGGGCTCTGAAGGGTTATTCATTTCTGGTTGGATCAAAAGAAAAGACCGAGTATTTGGAGACCAACTAATCAACAAACTCATAGAAGCCCCAGTTAAACCCACCTTCTTAGTTGCACCAAACGACGCCATAACTATCATGATATTCCTCTTGAGGAAATTGTCTCCTCAATCTCTGGCCGAGATGACCTTAACCTAGAAAAAAAATTTAGGCCAACCTTCTTCTCCCAAAATACCGCCTTCTCCACCATATAGTGAACTACATCTTTTTGTCCCAAGGAAAAAAATTTGGGGATGTTACCTTTATTCAATTAATGGTAATGTGGTGCATCATTAATAAAGAACCCATTGACATTGGCCATCTCATTCTCTTTGATATATGAAAAGCTGCCCAAACCATAAAGAATATCCTTTCACACGACATGTTTTTTACAAAAAACTTTAAGTACTTTAAAATCAATCTTAAAGATACCTTATCTATACCCTTTCATCATACCCACATATACAACAAGTCTGCCCTTAAAAGAATGCGACCGGTTGAGATTGAGGGCAAATGGGTCAGGCCTAATTCTACTCAATCACCAAATCCACCCCAAGATCAATTACCCCATAGTCCAAACCCAACCACCACTTTACCTTCTCACCCTTCTATTGATCTACCCTGTATAGATTAGCTACAAAATTAGGTTCAAGTCGACGCTCTCTCTCATTCACAAACTCATATCCCTTATTTTCCACAACCTCTTTTTCCTTTTTCTTCTACACGTGCTCTAGCTCCACACAGCTCCTCTCAGTCCATTCCTCTATCTATCTTAGAGGAAATAAATATCCAACTGAACCATCTTGTTGAAATCAACACTACCTCCAGTCTAGAAATAAAGAAACTTTATGAGAGAATAAATCTCTATGAGTTTCAGATTGAGAGATTTCAAGAACAACAAGAGTATCTGGTCTGCAAACAACTCAAGTGAAACCAAATTCTGCCTGACCTCAATAACAGAATTGATGGTGCTTGCAAGGCAAGGAACACCATAGGTCAAGGCATGAAAAAGAATATGAAGGACTTTCTCATTGCCAGTGACCCCTTGATCAACGGCATAAGCTATGAGTATGATCGAGGTACTACGAAAAAATAAATAAAGTCCTCCGTAAGATTCGGGAGTTCATGGAATGGGCAAAAATTTATTTGGAGATCCCCGCTGAGAAAGCTGAGCGAGCATATTGTGAAAACATCAGTAAGGAAGTAGCTCCAGCGAAAGAAATTTATATTGAGGAGATCTCAGCTCAAGAGTTCAAGACAGCCACCTCCAAGGAAAAAAGAAGTTTCAAGCAAAGAAAAAAGAGAAGATGACTGAGCCAGCTAAGAAGAAAGGCAAGCAGTCAATCTTGGACCTCCTGGAAGAACTCGAGAAGAAGGAAGATGTGACATACAAAAAGAAAAAATAAAGACAAATGAGAAACCACAGCTGAGCAAAAAACAAAATAGAACAAACAAATGAACGATTTCTTCTAGTTCTCAATATTTTTCTATCTTTTCTCTTCTCTTCTAATCTCTGTAACTATGGGGATGTCTAACAGAACATACATTCTTTGAATGAAAGTAAATTTTTAATATATATATATATATATATATATATATATGTCTTTTTCTCTTATGATTCTTATGGATGAATATAATTTTCTCTGCTTTATATGGATGTTGTCTCTCATTTCTTGTGGTATGCATATTTTCTATTTTTTTTGAGATGACAAAGGGGGAGAAATATACAGAAAAGCACCCCAAAGAGGAGATATTAGAGAGGGAGAAATATAAATATAAAGAAAAACATAAGCACGAAATAGAAAAAATAAAAGTCATTTCTTATATGTTTTATATGTTTAAATTGGTATCACTATAGACTCTGACTTTGTTTTAAATTGGTATCACTATGCTTGAGATTCTATTTTTTTCATAATTATTTGGTATCAAAAATATTGGTATCACTATGCTTGAGATTATGTTTTTTCATAATAATTTGGTATCAAAATTATTGAATGATTATCTGTTTTAATTGGTATTAATATTTTTTGATTGATTCATTATCTAAAGATGATTTTTTTTTTTTTGCATATGTTTGATTCAAATCTTTGGTATTAATGTTTAAAATTAACAAATTCTCTTTGAAAAGGAAGCACATCTTTAAGGTGCCTTTTCAAAACATGTGATTTATCATATCAAGAGTTTTTCATAAAATTATTTAAATTGTTTGTCATCATAAAAAATGAGATATTGTTATCCCTAAGGTTTTATAAAGTGTTAATTGATTTTAATGATAACAAACAAAGCCTTAATAAAAATCAAAATATTTCTTGGAATCGTTTAAATAGTCTTAATGCTTATAAACGGTTAACACCCATAATTGGGATTGATCTTGTATTTAACAAGTTGAAAAGTGATTTCAAGTATTAAATCAATTATTGAATGATTGATAAATGATTAAATCAGTTTCTAAATAAGGAATAATGTTCAGAATCAAAATAGAAAAAATTCAAAAGAAACTCAATATTTGAGTCGACACAAAGACCACAATGAGTCGACACAAATAGGCGAGCTCTCGTTACTTTGTAAAACAGACGACAATAAGTTGACCCAAAAGCATTGGTCAGTCGACCCAAATCACTCATCTCTCGACATCTTGTTCAGAAGACGCCATGAGTCGACTCAAAGGCATTGATGAGTCGACCCAAGTCACTCTACTCTTGGGATTTTCTTCTGTAGAGATCATGAGTCGACACAAGGCAACTATGAGTCGACACAAGGCAAACATGAGTTGATCCAGACCCCTCGTGAGTCGACCCAACTGAAGGCCTAAAAACGAAACCCGAACTTCATCAACATGAGTCGACACAACTTCATCATGAGTCGACACACAGTTAGACTTTTCGAAGAATAAGGATTACGAGTCAACCCAACTTGATCATGAGTCAACCCAAAAGCAAAGACTCCAAAGTCTAAGGAACATGAGTCGACACATCCTCTACATGAGTCGGCCCACAACAAAAAAGACTGTGATTTAAGGAACTTGAGTCGACCCAACTTCAAGTGAGTCAACCCAAGGGCGAGATTTTAGCAAATCACACAGCGCGAATCCAGCGAATATTAGTTTAATTTACAACGTGATTCCAAAAATCTTTTTGAATTAAAATGACTCGATGCAAATCATTTTTAATTATGGATATGATCCCGAGACATTTTAATATTAGATCACCAAGATTCATGGCACAAATCAAGGAAACCCTTGTTACAAAATCTCATAAATTTGTTGCGAAAAACAGATGGAAGTTACATCATGATTTTAGAAGAATTTTTGAAATACAACGGCTACATTGATGATCAAATTTGCTTTTGAGGATGATTACAAATCATATCAGATCAGATCAATATAGATTATTGCTTGATTTACAGAAGATAATATCGTTATATTCAGAAAATCAAAGTGATATTTTGACTATAACAACTATATTATTGAAGCTATTTAAATAGCGGCATATTACTCAGAACAATCGACAAGACAGACTCATACAGCAGAAACAAAATTGCATAGTCTCACTCTTAGATACTCATTCATTGGTTCAAAAAAATCCAAGCGATATCAATCACACAATATCAAATCGTGAGAATTCTGTTCTATCATCTCCGAAGAAAAGCCATATCAGCCAACTACTTATCATTCTGATTTTGGTTCTTTCATCTGTGAGCTTATTGTAAACATCTACTCTGCTGAGAGAGTTCATTTGATTGATGTTTTAACATCAATACCTTTACAACAACTCTGTACAAGTAAGGGTGAGTCACTCGTTACTTATCTTTGTGTCTGGTGTAGCACATAAAAGAAAAATATCACAAGTGCTAGAAGCTTGGAAGGTTCGAAACGCAGCTGTGTACATCTTTGTAAAAAGATTTGAAGCACACCCGTAAGTGCTTATCTATAGTGGAGAAATTCTCAAGAGGAGTTTAAAGAGTGGACGTAGGTTGGGATAGCCGAACCACTATAAATCTGTGGTGTCATTCTCTATTTATTTATCTCCATTCTCTTGCTTGTGTATATCTGTTCATATTGTCTCTTAGTTGTTATTTGTTTTAAATATTTTTTAAAATAAATATATTTTTAAAAGACTCTATTCACCCCCCTCTAGGGTCATCCTTTAATTAACACTTCTGACATTTTTGGCCGAGCTAGGAATACATTTCTATAAGTACATTTCGGTCTATTCAGAATGCAACGAATAAGCCGAAACCTCCAATAAAACTATATTGGATGGGATAAAGAAGCGACTGGAAAAGGCGAAGGGAAAATGGATTGATGAACTCCCCAATGTCCTATGGGTGTACCGAACTACACCTCTTCGTGCAACCGGGGAAACACCATATTCTATGACTTATGGGACCAAGGCAATAATTCAATAAGAAATCGGTTTTCCTACCATGAGAACCAACTTTTTTACCCTAGAAATAAATGATGAAATCCTAGCCAGAGACTTGGATTTAGCTGAAGAGCGACGGGGGACAGCCTTGATTAGAATAAAAGTATATCAATAAGAAATGGAAAAGGAATAAAATAAAAAGGTCAAGCCTCGACTCTTCAGCCCCGGACACCTTGTACTCAGAAAGGGGATGTGTAATACAAAGGTACCGACAGATGGAAAGACAGGGGAAAATTGGGAAGGACCATATATAGTACGGTCAATCGCTGGCAGAAGAGCTTATAATTTAGAAAACAACATCGGCAGAGCCATCCCTCGGCCATGGAACAAAGATAACTTACACTTTTTCTATCACTAAATTGTAACGCGGCCAGAATTTATAAGAATATGGGGATTATTCAGCAATATTTTTCTTACATTGATAAATATAACTCCCAGGATTTAGTATGATCCCGCAAGCGAACTCGAACAATTCGTGCCTCATAGGGTAATAACTCCCTACAAGTGAACTAGAATAGTTTGTGCTATGTAGGAGTTAGAACAACTCCCAAGGTTTAGTACGACCTCGCAACTAAACTCGAATAGTTCGTGCTACGTAGGAGTTTGAACAACTCTAGGGGTAGTACGTCCCCGCAGTCAAACTCGAACAGTTCGTGCCTCATATTGTAACAACTCCTCAGGGCCGAACTATAATAGTCCGTGCCATGCAGGAGTTAGAACAGCTTCTGAGATTTAGTACGGCCTCGTAACCGAACTCGAACAGTTCGTGCCAAGCAGGAGTTAAAACAACTCTCGGGTAGTACAGCCTCACAGCCGAACTCGAACAACTCGTGCCTCATAGGGTAACAACTCTCTACAACCGAACTAGAATAGTTCATGCCATGTAGGAGTTGGAACAACTTCCAAGATTTAGTGCGGTCCTATAGCCAAACTCAAACAGTTTGTGTCATGCAGGAGTTCAAACAACTCCCGAGGTAGTATAGTCCCACAGTTGAACTCGAACAGTTTGTGTCATATTATGAGGAGCTTGGTCCAATACTGAGTTATGTCAACACAGTTTATCCTAATCATATCACCGTGATATTTCAACGACCCGGGTTAGAAATGACAAGTTCATACATTTTTGGACAAGCAATACAGTAACATTATGAAAGCACAAAGCATATGGAAACAAACGTATTAAATAAAAAGTGCCCGAGGGATTACAAAAAAATGAGATGTCTGTCTTTACATCAGTGAACTAGACCGATGTCAAAACAAAAGTAGAAGAAACAAAAAAATATATACTAGTCCTAATTGGGGGAATCACACCTCGATCACGTCGGTGTGATCCCACTCTTCGGTCAGCTCGGTTATGGCAGTAACAACGGTATCGATAGGAGTCTCTGTCAACGATAGCTCGACGGTGGCTAGAGGGATGGCATGCCAGTGTAAGGGTCATCCGCAATGGCAGTCCAAATGGGAGACTCCACTAGGTCCCTGCCCTTTATGATGCCAGCTTTATAGCCCAAGTATAAGACCTCAGCTTTGATCTTGTGCACTTTGGCCATACTGTGTTTTAGTACCTCTTCCCAACCAACCTGTCACATTTCGCCATCGCGCTCTTGCCAAGTGGTATCGACGTCGGTCTCGACAAGCCATTTGGCCTCCAACTCCTTTGCGACTTTTTCAAGTTGCTATTTCAGCACCTGGTTCTTGAGCTCTTTGCTCTGGAGGACCAAGGGAGCTTTATTAGCCTCCAGGGCCTTTAACTTCTCCTTCTTGACCTCTAGAGCCTTCTTAGCCTCCTGTCGAGCCTCCTTCTCTGTCTCATGGCCTCAAGCTTCTCTTCTCCCCATGGACCGAAGATGGTCATAGTTGTTCATCAAGGAGTGGACACATTGTATCCTCTTTACCAAGGAAAATTAAGATTCGTTAAACACTTGAACAAAAAGAAAGATAATAAAGAAAAGAAAGAAGGAAAGTCTTACCCCAAGAAGGAACTAAAGTGCCCGGCCATACCGGTTGAGCTCATCAATGACCTCATGCTCAGCTATGTTACCAGGAAGCAACATGGCCTTTGTAACCTCGTAGGCTATGCCAAGGTCAATGTTGCTCTTGGCCGAGGAAAGCAGAGGTCAGTCGTTCATAATGAGTGATGGGGCCCATACCTCCTCAGGCATTCCAGAGGACTAGCTATCGGGCTACACCTCGACAAGCCTCCTTTTCTACTTTGGAGTCAGGTCGGTGAAAGGGTCCACTAAGGGACCAACATTGCATCGACTGAGGACGACGTCACTGCCACATAAGGAGGAGAAGTCGTGGTCTTGGTGGCCATCGTACCATCCCTGGTGGCTCGAACAGATGGCTTCATGGCGACCGAGGAAAAGGAAGCCCCCGATGGTCTTCTTGGGAAGGGGGTAGTTCGAAATTTGAGGGTGGTTTTGATCCTTGACATCTCATCATCAGTGGATGAGCGCACTGGTACTGGTCTGTAAGGAAGAGATAAGTCTTTCCTGGTGAACTGTGGGCCCTCGATCGTCCAAGGTCTCCCTCAAAAGATTGGAGGGACAATTTCGGTGCCGAAGGGTGTGTTAGTAGAATGAAACGTAGATGAGCAGAGCAGGGGTCGAACGCTTTCCGATGCAAAATATAGCGTTAATTATGTGCTTATTGGATGCCCTATAAAATTGACCAACCAAACCAATAGCTGCACAGCACAGAGAAAACAGTTAGAAATACTATAAATGGAGGATGACAGGAATCTAAAACCATTGGGCAAACTACCGACCTGGGGCACCAGGATGACGAGGAATGCCGAACTCCTCCTCAGCATATCCAACTAGGAACTCAAAGGAGCCGTCAGCCAAAATGAAATCATCTGAGTGCTTGTCCGAGTCTGTAAGATCTCGAATCAATTCTAACCTCTTGTCCCTAAACCTAAGGTAATATGTGGAGCCATCCTTATTTGAAGACAAGAAATAGCACTCGAATAATTCGAGAAGGCTAAAGCTAATGCTATGTCGACAATTCAGCTTAGCAATACCGCTTAGTATGTGGAAAAAGTTTATGGATAACTGGGACGGACTCAACCGAAGTACGACTAGGGCCTGCCTGAGAAATGGGTAAAGGGGGAACCTTACCCCACCCTCGACCACAGTGGCAATGGGACAAGGGCATTCTCAATGCTCGGTAGCATGGAGATCGCCAGATTCAATGAGTTTGATGGTGACCGACTGAGGAATGTTGTATTTCCTCCTAAAGATTCCTATAGCTTCAGGGTTGGCACACATATATCTAAACTTACCTATTAGCCCACTAAGGTTCTTAGGCCGAGCTAGAGGTGAGTAAATGAAACCTACGAAGTAGGATCCAAAGGAAGCCTAAGCGGCCAAAACCCCCGAAACTCAGAGTGAATGAAAACTGGAGTGAAACTGGAACATGTTGATGGAGTCCAAAAAAATAAAAATAAAAACACAGAGGGGAAGAAAAATGTACGACAAAGAGACGAGGCTGAAAAGCTCAAATGAAATTGAAAGGAAATGACTTATAAGTGTGAAGAGGTAGACGATGACAACAAACAGCTGCAACAAATAGCTTTAGAATCCCTTTCTTAGTTCTCAGGTGGCACGAAGTTTTTTCTTCTAGGAGTAAAGACACGTGGGGCTGAGAAGACACGGTTTGATACCAAGCACCAGTCCCAAGGGCCGAGAACTGCAATTCAGAAGGGTAATCAATGAATAATGGTCACATCAGGTACGAAGTGACATCTGCAGCTCCTCGGGCAACGTGAGCACACTATCAACGAATGAATAAACAGGCAACACGTGGATTGATGGGATGCTGAAGCGATTCCCTCAATTTCAATCGAAATGATGTGTTTTCACTTTAGATCGACACCGTCAAACATGCGCTAAACACTATGAACAAAGTTCAGATAGCTCCTCACTAAAGGACGTGGGCCGAGCATACACGTAAAGACTAAGCAACTCCCGTACTCCATAACAAAGCACAAGAGTTGGGGGGCAAATGAAGGAGCCAGATTTAGAATGACCCAAGTTCCCTCACAAACCCAGGCCCATAGAACATGGGTCAGGTGATAAGCAAAAAGCAGTTCGAAGAGGGTTAGACCCATCAAGGGTGAAAGTCGACCTACAGATACATCTCAAAGATCGTAAGCGAGTCCAAATAATGTAGACCGACGCTCGTAGGTGAGGTCGAGCATCCGGTGCTCGTAGGCGAGGTTGAATACTCGATGCTCGTACGCGAGGCTAGACACTGCAGACCGGCGCTCATAGGTGATGTCGAGCTTCAAAGAGAACCTCTGCATTTCAGATTATAGGCCGGGCTCTCTGCACTTGGAAACGAAATATGACAGCTTGAATGATAACAAGGGGATGATGTTCGAGTATTAAATGCGCCATTAATGGGCATTAAATGCCCCCTTAGTGAACAATCAAAGCCCTCATAAGGGTATTCAATGCAACTTTAATAAGACACTCAATATCTACAACAATTATGGCTATCCTACCTAGATAACGACATGCTCAGTCAGGAGTGAGGGGGCAGCAAGAGCATAGGCCATCTATGATAGAGACAACTTGTCCCCTTGGCCCATTGCCTATAAATATGAATGTTCTCTCAGAAACAAAAGTGTATAAAATTTTACTCAACAAAATATATCACTCTCTGGAATACATTGTTCTCCTTGTGCTAGTATTGAGCTTCTCTTTGTTAATTTAGCCATTGGAGAGAGATTCAGGTAAGAACACCCCGTCGGGCAGTAATATTGTCCTCTTTTCTACAGGGCCGAGTTCCTATCTAAAAATCGAGCATCCATAAAAGGTGTGAATCCATACCTGGTTTACTTTTACCTGACCTATACAACATTACGAGTTTGTTTCTCGCACAAGTGTCAACAAATCTATTTTTAGTGACTTTAATTTATCTCTATTTATCTTGTGTGTTTTATGTATTTATGTGCATGACTCTTTTGAATAGATGACTAGTGAACTGGTCGCCTTCAAGGCAGGTGATCCACTTCCCAATACAAATTTGTTGTATACAAAAAATTGTCCTTGATCACTATTTATAAAAGATGATTTGAAACAATATAGATAGAAAGATTGTATTGTATATAAATACGAAGGAATTTTCCATTACTGTGAGATTGTGCATGCACAACCAATGAAATTAGTTTGAATAAAAAATAATGTCGACCAAAAGCAATCATTGGTGATTGAGAATATTTAAAAAGACTATCATTTTAATTAGCAGCAACTATGAACAGGAGAAGGAAGAATGTTGTTATGAAGGAGCTAATGAGTGTGCTGCGACTATCCAACTGTTAACTTGTAATGTTTTACCCTCTAAAGGAACGTGGGGATTCAGCAAAATTATATAATCTAGCTTTTTTGCTTGTCAATCTTTTTTTATCAGAATCTGCACGAGACATAATATGCTTTTAATTAGCATGCCTTGGAAGTCTTTAAATGACACAACAAAAAGCAAAGAAGAACTAGACGGACAATAAATCTGTTGGAAAACCATAAAAATACTGCATATATACAACAAAAGCAAAAGCAAACATTTCTATGTTTACAACAAAACCAATTAGTCGAAAAAAAGACCTTACCATGGTATAAAATTATCTACTCAATCACTATTGTACAATATTAATACCTTGTCTGCGATGGAAGTTTTAAATTCTTTAGCTACAAAGGATTTTCATGGCATGACGGAAATCCTGCAGAAGAGACTATTAGTGTGAGTGGTATGAGATAAAGCCCCAGAAGCTAGACTGTAAATTGCTAAGCACTAATTTCAGACATTATATATAACTCTAACATGAACTACATATCCAAAGTTAATGAGGATTTTTCCACAAAATATGTTAGCTAAGTTTCGTAAAAGCACTATTACCATGGCATGAACATATAATTTCATGCATTTATCTTCCAATACTTTGTTCAAAGGGCATCACGATAGCAAAAATTCAATTCAATTTCCCTTCATTAAAGGTTGAAGCAAGGGATCTGAGCACACATGTAAAATTAGTTACAAGTGGATAACATAAAATTGTGTTGTTTTGCCCTCAAGTGTTTATAATAAAATAACAGAATCTGAATCTATTTATTAATATTTTTGTGGAATGTGGCTCGGAATTCGCTTATGGTGGGGAGCGTCATGTGACTCTTGTCCGGACAAAATTGGATAGTGGCTCGTCGCTCACGGGATGCATGAAGTGTCCGAACATTTTGAGGCAGGGCATCGACTGTCCTGACGCTCCAACCTTGCGTCCGGACGTTCCACGATTTTTCTAAACGTTTATAAATAAACCCTAATCGTCGTCATTAGCCCATAAGCCCTTTTTTGAGAATTTCGAAGGTTCATTTTTTGTAATATTTGTACTCCTCTCCATTATAGTAAAAATTATTGTCGCTCTCGCCAGTGAATGCATGTTGATTAATTGAACCACATAAATCTCTTGTGTTATTGTGTGATTGCTTTAATTGATTTCTCGTTTGGCCGTAACAAATTGGTATCATAGCTTTTGGCTATAGTTCTTGGTTATCGTCATGTCGATTAACTAAAAAGTTAAGAATTTTGATAGACAAAGCAACAACTTCAGTCTATAGAGGGTGAAGATGCGTGCGTTGTTAGTTCAATAAGAATTACATAAAACACAGTACGGTAAGGAAAAACTATCGGAGAGAATATCAGCGAAAGAGAAAAATGATTTGGATAACAAGGCTCTCAGTGCGATCAAGTTAAGTCTTGCAGACAATGTTCTGTGAGAGGTTGGGGAGGAAACCTCCACTGCTGGGATTTGGTTGAAGCTTGAGAGCATTTATATGACCAAATCCCTCACGAATAGACTGTATCTCAAACAACATTTGTACACATTTTGGATGAAACAAGGTGCGTCTATTAAAAATCATCTTGACGATTTCAATAGAATTACTTTAAATTTAAGAAATATTAATGTCAAGATTGATGATGAGGATCAAACCCTTATTGTGTTATGTTATTTACCGTCTTTTTTTGAGCATTTTGTCACAACCATATTGTATAGTAAAGATACTATTTCTATGGAGTATGTCAAAACGAGCTTGCGTCCTCAAGAGTTGATGAAAAGAGTATCTAATGATAGTGAAGGTAATGCTGAAGGGTTATTTGTTAAGGGTAAAACAGTTGAGAAGGAAATCATACTAAAAAATCGTCTCGATCTAAATCTAAGAAAAAAAAATAGAAATTGTAACTATTGCAAGAAATCAAGTCATTACAAATTTGAGTGCCCTAAACTCAAAGATAAAGATAAAGATAAAAAGGAAAAGAAAGAGGATACAAAAGTTGCTGGTGTAACTGAAGACTTTGATGGTGTAGAGAATGTTCTATTAGTTAGTGCAAGGGATGCCCATTTGAAAAGAGTGAATTATGGATTTTGAATATTCTTACCACATGTGTTCGAATCAAGATTATTTTTCAACCTATAAGTCGGTCAATGGTGGTACAGTTTTAATGGGAAACAATATGCCATGTAAAACTGTTGGCATAAAAACTATTCAAATCAGGTTGCATAACGGAATTTTGAGAACTTTGTCTAATGTTCGGCACGTACCAAATTTTAAGAAGAATTTGATATCTTTGGGTACTCTTGACTCCAACAGATGCCAGTACACTATTGAAGGTGGAGTCATGAGAGTCTCAAGGGGTGCTCTTGTGTTACTGAAAGGCAGGAAATCAGGTAACCTCTATGTTCTACAGGGTAGTACAAGTTTAGGTAATGTTGCAACGGTTTCTCCATCTATAGTTCCTGCGTCAGATTTGACTTAGTTGTGGCATATGCGACTTGGGCATGTAATTGAGAGATGGATGACAGTTGTGAGCAAACGGGGTTTGCTTGGTGTTCAAAAAATGAAAAATGTAGATTTTGTGAGCACTGTGTCTGTGGAAAGCAGTGTAGGATCAAGTTTAGTATAGCTATCCGGAATACAAAAGATATTGTCGATTACATTCATTTTGATATTTGGGGTCCCTCACAGATTAAGTCAAAGGGAAGTTCGGGATACTTTATCAGCTTTATTGATGACTTTTTTAGAAAAGTCTAGGTCTATATATTGAAGCATAAAAGTGTGGTTTTTGCAACATTCAAACAGTTTAAAGTCATGGTCACGAAGAACACAGGGAAAAAGATCAAGAGGTTGAGAGCTGACAACGGATTAGAATTTTGTTCTAGAGAATTTAAGTAATTTTGCAAGAATAAAGGTATTATGAGGCATCGTACAGTGAGAAAGATGCCTCAACAAAATGGTGTTGCTGAAAGAATGAACTGGACTCTATTAGAGATTGACAAATGTATGTTGTCTAATGCTGGTTTGAGAAAAGAGTTTTGGGCTAAAGCTTTGTATACAGTGTGCTATTTTATAAACCATTCTTCATCCACTGTTATAGAGTACAAAGTGCCTAAAGAGGCATGGGCCTCTTGATTACTTCAATTGGAGGGTTTTTGGTTGTCTTACTTATGCACATGCTAGTGAGGCCAAACTTGAACCGAGAGCTAAGAAATATAGTTTCTTAGGCTTAGGTTTGGAGGTAAGGGTTATAGATTATGGTTTACTGATGCACAGTCAACTAAATTTCTTATTAGCAGAGATGTGACTTTTGATGAGAACTCTATGCTTTAGAAAAGAATACACACTGATGAAAAAGGTCGTGATTAAGGAGTTCTTAAGCAGGTGGAGCTTGAGTGTCAGGGTTCAGATATGGTACAAGAAAGCAGTGGTGATACATTAGATGATGTCCATCATCCTAATAGAGAGAATGTTATGCCACCATAGCTTGAATACAATATTGCAAAGAACATATTGAGAAGGAAAACTAGACCACTATAGAAGTACGCGACTTATACAAACATTGTGGCTGATGCTCTGTTAGTGGCAGAGTTTATTGAGTCTGAGGAGTCGTCTCCGTGTCAGAAGGCTATTTTGGGTCATAATTATGCACAATGGATTGTGGGTTTGTAAGAGGAGATAGAGTCTTTACAGAACAATTAAACTTAGAAGTTAATAAAAATTCCAAATAAAAAGAGGACTATAGGCTGCAAGTGGAATTTCAAAAAGGAAGCCCGATATTCTAGATATGGAAGATGCAAAATATAAAGCTCGATTAGAGGCAAAGGGCTATAGCCAAAGGGAAGGCTTAAAATTCAATGAAGTATTCCCACTAGTTGTGAAACATAGCTCTATTCGAGTTTTGTTTGGCATCGTCTCAAATTTTAACTTGGAGCTTGAACAACTTGACGTTAAGACAACATTCGTACATGGTGAGCTTGACGAGAAAATTTACATGCATCATTCAGAGGGTTTTATTATTCCTCGTAAGAAAGATTTTGCATGCATATTGAAAAAATTTATATATGGTCTAAAACAATCCCTTGGACAATGGTATAAGCGGTTTGACATATTCATGGTCAGTCATGGTTACTCCAGGAGTGAACATGACAGTTGTGTGTATTTTTAAAAACTCTCAGATGATTCTTTTATTTATATATTATTGTATGTCAATGACATGGTCATTATAGCCAAAAACAAGTCAGAGAATGACAAGTTGAAGAGACAACTTAGTGGAGAATTTAAAATGAAAGATTTTGACATAGCAAAGAAGATTCTGGGTTTGAATATTCACAGGGACAGGACATCAGCTAGGGAACTATCCTTAAATCAAAAGAACTACATTGAGAAAGTTCTATAACGCTTCTTTATGGAGACACCTAAGCATGTGAGCACTCCATTGGATGCACATTTAGGTTTTCAGCAAATCTGTCTCCAAAGTCAGAGGAAGAGGAGAAGCATATGTCAGAGGTTTCCTATACCAGTACAATGGAAAGCCTAATTTACACTATGGTATGCACTCATCCTGACATTTCATAGGCTGTTACTGTCGTGAATCGGTATATGGCTTATCCATGGAACACACATTGACAGGTTGTGAAATGGATACTTCGGTATTTGAAAGAAACTAAAAACGTCGGCTTGATCTTTGACGGGAGTTCCAAAAGTTGTTCTGTGGATTTTCTTGATTCTTATTTTGCTAGGGATCATGATAGAAGAAGATCTTTGACAGGGTATATTTTCACTCTCACCAGGGGTGCTGTTAGTTGGAAGGTTACTTTACAGGTTATAGTTGCATTATCTACTACTGAGACAGAGTATATGTGTAAAACCCGGTAAAAAAAATAAAAATTAATTATTAATACAAAAATAAATTTATTAATTAAGAATAAAAACATAATCAGATAAAATTTCAAATTATTAATTCATGAGATAATTACCCTAGGGTCCTATTTAGGGAACTTATCTAAGATTAGGTCCCATGTTAATCTCATTATCCCATTAAGTCCTATTTTTAA